>JAVKPL010004695.1:0-22868 GCA_032173675.1 Gastrolobium villosum
TATATACTTTTATAGATCAAAAAGTATTGAATCAGATCTAAAATTGTGTATAAAGGTGTATATATGGTGAAATTATTGAATAAAAATTGTCAGACACTCTCTCACTCAAATTCTTCATGTTTATAGGAGAAAAAGGTCAAATAAAGGAGCAGGAAGAAAATCAGACAGAAGCTCCACGCTTGGAGCGTTCAATTCAACGCTTGAAGCGTAGGAAAAGACCCAAGACAGTGAGTCTACGCTTCAAGCGTAGAACCCTACGCTTGAAGCGTAGACAAGGAAAATCAGACAGAAGCTCCACGCTTGGAGCGTGGATCCTGCGCTCCAAGCGTAGGGATTGAGATGGACAGCTGTCAGTTGCGAGGAAAGGAAGAATTCTGAGGTGTATAAAAAAGGGCAAAGACAACCCTAAAGACACACTTTTCATTCTGGACAAATCTAGGTCATTCGGAGGGAGGAAGCTCTGGAGATTGGGAGAGGAACTCTTCTTCTACCTTTCTGTAGTTTTTATGTTTTGGATGTTTTCATTTGAATATTGGATTTTAGCCATGATAATGGTTGGCTAGAACCCCTTTGTTGTGGTTAGGGTCACGAACCCTTGTGAACCCCTGATACAATGGATTGAGTTTTTATATGATATATATATATCCTTTGAATTTCGTTCTATTCTGATCGTATTGTTATTGTTATTATTAGATCTGATCAATCTAGTAATTGATAGTAAATCTGAGGATTAGGGCCAACAAGAGGAATCTGCGGTGGTTAATCCAGAAAGGGGATAGAACGACGGTATGAACATGATCTAGGGATAGACATGATTCATATTGTAGATGTTTTAATTATCAATCTTTATGCTTAATCTCATATAGGGCACCTCAAGGAATTAGGGTTTTATATGGGGTTAAAGGGTTAATTCTTCAAGGGATTGAGAATTAACTACTGATATTTTTATCTGATAATTATCTAAATTTTGCGATATATATATTGATATTTAAACTTAATCCAGAGTAAAAGGTGGGGATCATCGGTAAGTGTTCTCTAACTGCAGCGCTTTCTCATAAATTTCCAAACTTTCATTTTGTTGGATTTCAAATATTCAAAAAGAACAAAAACACGTTTTATTTTACAAATCAAATTTCCACACAATCCTGACATTCGTGTCAAAAATCTCTTGGATTATTTAATCTTCAAAAGAATAGTTTAATTGATTTAGACACACTCTCTGTGGATACGAACTTGACTTACTACTTATTACTTGCGCGATTCGGTACACTTGCCGATCCACGTCAAGTTTTTGGCGCCGTTGCCGGGGAGTGTTTTTCTAAAATCAATTAATCTTGATTTTAAAGATTAAATTGTTTTTATTTTTATTTTATTTTTGTTTTTGTTTTGTATCTGTGCTACTAATCTTTTCTCTGAAGTTGTATGCAAAGCAGTGCTTTTCTAAGGAGAAGCGAACGAATTGCTCAAAGGGAGAAGGAAAGAAAAAGGGCACAGACAACTCCCATTCCAGTAGCTGAAACCCTACCACTGGAAATACCAGAGATGGCTGCTCCAAATCAAAATGCTGATCCTCGGATGAACACCATTCTCACGCCTGTCTTTAACAGGCCCAATGCTGGAATTGTTCCACCTGACCTTGGGAACAATCAATGGGAGCTCAAGTCCAACATCATTCAGCTAGCTGAGAGAGAAAAATATGGAGGAGAGGATAATGAAGATCCTCACAGATTCGTTGACAGATTCTTAAGAATCTGTGACTCCACAAAGCCTCCCCACGTTTCTGATGATGCAATACGATTGAGACTTTTTCCTTTTTCTGTTAAGGGAAAAGCTCTTGATTGGGTGGAAAGACAACCTGCTGATAGCATCATTTCTTGGGAAAACTTGTCTGAAAAGTTCTTTGCAGAGTTCTTCCCCATGGAGAAATACAACAACATGGTGAATGATATCACATCTTTCAAACAACTTATGGGAGAGACCATCTGCGCCTCTTGGAATAGATTCAAGGCCCTCATGAGAAAGGTTCCTCATTATAACCTATCTCAAGGGGATCAAGTGAGAATCTTTTTCAATGGTTGTCTGCCGGAAACGAAACTGGTTATCAATACTGCAGCAGGCGGTTCTTTGGGTGATAAGCTAGCTTCAGAGTCATATCATCTGATTGACAAGTTAGCTAAAAATGAGAATGAGACATCTTCAAGGACGGGAAAAAGGGAAGTAGTGCCACTCAATGATAATAATGCAATGCTGGCAGAGCAAAAGTTGCTATCACAACAGATGTCTAATCTGAATGCAAAGTTTGAGAGGATGCAGCTTTCTAAAGTTCAAGCTAATGCAGTTGTTTTTGACTGTGAATACTGTCATGAAGATCATGACACCAATGCTTGTCCTACATTGATGTCTTCAGATTCGTCTCAACAGGTGCAGGTAAATGGCATTTGGTATGACCAGCGCCCTAATCAGCAAAACTTCTCAAGAAATCAGAATAATTCTGCTGGCGGTAATAGCTACCAAAGGAAGAGTTATCAAGGTACTGGTTTAGATATGAAGTCTGACAACTATCTAAAGCCACCACCTATTCCACAAAGAGAGCCTTCTGACCTGGAGCGTTTAGTGGGAACATTAGCACAAAGTACTAACGCTTTCATGGAAGAGAGTAAGGCTAATCAAAAAAGTACCAATGCTTTCATTGAGGAAAGTAGAGCTGAGTCCAGGAATACCAAAGCTTCAATCAAGAACCTGGAATATCAGGTTGGTCAACTTGCCCAACAGCTGTCTGATAGAGCTCCAGGTACCTTTCCTGGCAATACTACTACCAATCCCAAGGATAATTGTATGGCAATTATAACTAGAAGCGGGAAAGTGGTGGCATCCCCACCAAAACCTATAGAAGAGGAAGAGAAGGTTGAACAGGAGGAGAAGTCTGAAAAAGAAGCTGAAAAGTCTCCTGAAATAGTGAAACCGGCTGATGATGTGAAGGAGCAATCTACTCTTCCGAAAGAAAAATTTGAACTTAGTAAAGAGTACCTTATGAAAATGGCACCTTATCCTGGAAGGTTGAAGCCAGAATTGAAAGCAAAAAGCTATGACAGATTTCTTGAGATTTTCAAGAAGTTGCATGTGAACATTCCGTTTGCTGAAGCATTGGCTAATATGCCAAATTATGCAAAATTCATGAAAGATCTCCTCTCCAGGAAGCATAAGCTACAAGAGTGTCAGACAGTTGCACTTACTGAGAAGTGCAGTGCTATTATCACTAGGAAGTTTCCTCCTAAACTTCGTGATCCTGGAAGCTTCAACATTGAAATTGAAATCGGTGATACAAAGATTGGCAAAGCTTTGTGTGATTTGGGGGCGAGCATTAATCTGATGCCCTTATCTGTCTGTAAAGCCTTGGGGATTACTGAATTGAAGCCTACTTTGGTTTCTCTTCAGCTTGCTGATAGATCCTTAAGGAAGCCAAGTGGTATAGTCGAAGATGTCCTTGTAAAAATTGACAAGTTCATCTTTCCGGCTGATTTTATTGTGCTTGATATGGAGGTAGAAAATGAAATGCCTCTCATATTGGGTAGACCTTTCCTGGCCACAGCCCGTGCAATGATTGATGTAGAGCAGGGAAAGCTGGTGCTAAGGATGAATGAAGACACAATCACTGTCAATGTCTTTGATGCAATGAAAAGACCATATGATGATAGTGAGTGTTTTGAAATTAATGTCTTAGAAGAGGTGGTACATGAAGATAAAACTCCCTTGCAAGAATTGACTGTTGAATTGCAAGAGAGAGATCATATCCCTTTTGAGGAAGACATTAAAGCTGCTGATGAGTTCCTTGAACAGAAGAAATCTGACAAAGAAATAGGTGCTCCTAAAGTTGATCTTAAGGAGTTACCTCCTACTCTAAAGTACATGTTCCTGGGGATAATGAAACATATCCGGTGATTCATAAATAACAGGTTATCTGCTGATGATGAGAAGAAAGCTGAAACAAGTTCTTTTAAAGCACAAGACTGCTTTAGGATGGTCCATGGCTGATCTAAAGGGTATAAGTCCTTCCTTCTGTACGCATAAAATTCTCATGGAGAATGATATCAAACCTGTAAGGCAGCCTCAGAGGAGATTAAACCCCATGATGAAAGAAGTAGTGAGAAAAGAAGTGGTCAAACTTCTTGATGCAGGTATGATTTATTCTATATCAGATACTGCATGGGTAAGCCCTGTACAAACCGTGCCTAAGAAAGGGGGTGTCACTGTGGTGAAGAATGATAAGGATGAGCTAATCTCTACCAGGACAATTACTGGCTGGCGGATGTGTGTCGACTATAGAAGGCTTAATGAAGCAACAAGGAAGGACCATTTTCCTCTCCCTTTTGTGGATCAAATGCTAGAAAGGTTGGCGGGTCATTCTTATTATTGTTTTCTAGATGGATACAGTGGCTATAATCAAATTGCAGTGACTCCTGAAGATCAGGAGAAGACAGCATTCACTTGTCCTTTTGGCGTTTTTGCCTATAGGAGGATGCCGTTTGGATTATGCAATGCACCTGCTACTTTTCAGAGATGCATGTTATCAATTTTCTCGGATATGGTAGAAAAGTTCTTGGAGGTATTCATGAATGACTTTTCTGTCTTTGGCTCTTGTTTTGATGATTGCTTATGCAATTTGTCTAAGGTACTGAAAAGATGCCAAGAGACAAACCTGGTTCTCAACTGGGAGAAATGTCACTTAATGGTCCAAGAAGGCATTGTGCTTGGACACAAAATTTCAAAGGAAGGTATAGAAGTTGATAAAGCAAAACTGATGCTCATTGAAAAACTACCTCCTCCAATTAATGTTAATGGACAGAAGTTTCCTGGTCATGCTGGCTTTTATAGAAGATTCATCAAGGATTTCTCTAAAATTGCCAAGCCACTAAGTCAACTTTTTGATGAAAGACAATGAGTTTGTTTTCAATGATGCTTGCCTTAAAGCATTTAAGAAGGAAAAGCATTGTGCTTGGACACAAAATTTCAAAGGAAGGTATAGCACAAGAAAACAAAACTAATGCTCATTGAAAAACTACCTCCAGAAGATTCATCAAGGATTTCTCTAAAATTGCCAAGCCACTAACTGAATGAAATCTCTTTAAATTTGAGTTTGTTTTCATGATGCTTGCCTTAAAGCATTTAATTTGCTGGTTCAATGACTTCATCCATAGATTTGCTCCTGTTTGATGTTCTCCAAACTGTTGCATGTTATCTTACTATGCTAGCAAAGTTCTGAATGAAGCACAAGTGAATTATGCAACAACAGAGAAGGAGATGCTTGCTGTGGTCTATGCACTTGATAAATTTAGACCATATCTCCTGGCCAAGACAATAATCTTCACTGATCACGCGGCTATAAAATATTTGATCTCTAAACAAGATGCCAAACCACGACTGCTAAGGTGGATGTTGTTGTTCCAAGAATTTGATTTGGAAATAAAAGACAAGTCAGGGATGGAAAAACTGACCACTTGTCAAGAATTGGCGAGAGAAGAACCTGCAAGATGATCCTGCTATAGAGATTAACGATTCTTTTCCGGACCAACAATGAAAAGCCAATTTTTGCTGCATGTGGAACCTTGGTTTGCTAATTTTGAAATTTTAAAGTGAAAATATTTCCTAATTTCACAAAGCAACAAGTGAAAAAGTTTTAATATGATGCAAGGAGGTATGTATGATGATCCATGGATCTGGATTTCCAATGTGTTGATGGAATTTTGAGAAGATGTGTATACACAAGTTGAAATCAAGGGAACATTTATGGCATTGTCACAATTCTGATTATGGTGGCCATTTTGGTGGCATTATCCCAAAAGGTGTTGACCTTGAGAAACCTTGAGGAACTACACTTTTCGTAAAGATGCTAGAATTATCAGTTGAAAAGTGTTGAAAACTTCCACTTGGCCGAAGTGGTTGTGAATTTCCTGCGGAAAATTTCCTGACACCATACTTGGCTAACAGATTCTCAAACTGCTTGTTACAAAAATGAGAGCCTCCATCACTTATGATTGCTCTCGGCACTCCAAACCTGGTAAAAATATTCTTCCTCAGGAAATTCACAACCACCTTGGCATCATTAGTAGGAAGAGCTGTTGCCTCAACCCACTTAGAAACGTAGTCAACAGCTACCAAAATATATTGGTTGGAATAGGAAGATGGGAATGGTCCCATGAAGTCAATCCCCCATAAATCGAATAATTCTACCTCCATAATAGTGTTTAGAGGCATCTCATCTTTACGGGAAATGTTCCCTGTTTTCTGGCATCTTTCACACTTTTCAACATTCTCTCTGGCATCTTTGAAAAGTGTAGGCCAATAGTAGCCACTTTGCAACACCTTTTGGGCAGTTCTATTCCCACCAAAATGGCCACCATAATCAGAATTGTGACAATGCCATAAAATTCCCTTGATTTCCAACTCTGATACACATCTTCTCAAAATTCCATCAACACATTGGAAATACAGAAATGGATCATCCCATACATACCTCCTTGCATCATACAAGAACTTTTTCACTTGTTGCTTTGTGAAATTAGGAGGTATTTTCTTGATTACTTTAAAATTGACAAAATCAGCAAACCAAGGTTCCACATGCAAAGCAAAAATTGGCTTTTCAGACAAATTTAAAGAAATTGTAAGAACTTGTTCATCCGGAAAAGAATCGTTGATCTCTATAGCAGGATCATCTTGCAGGTTCTTCTCTCGAATTCTTGACAAGTGGTCAGCAACTTTATTCTCCATCCCCGACTTGTCTTTTATTTCCAAATCAAATTCTTGGAACAACAACATCCACCTTAGCAGTCGTGGTTTGGCATCTTGTTTAGAGATCAAATATTTTATAGCCGCGTGATCAGTGAAGATGATTGTCTTGGCACCGAGGAGATATGGTCTAAATTTATCAAGTGCATAGACCACAGCAAGCATCTCCTTCTCTGTTGTTGCATAATTCACTTGTGCTTCATTCAGAACTTTGCTAGCATAGTAGATAACATGCAACAGTTTGTTTCTTCTTTGCCCAAGAACAGCACCAATAGCAAGATCACTAGCGTCACACATCAACTCAAACGGCATACTCCAATCAGGAGATATCAAAACAGGAGCAGTAGTGAGCTTTTCCTTTAGCAAATTAAATGCTTTAAGGCAAGCATCATTGAAAACAAACTCATTGTCTTTCATCAGAAGTTGACTTAGTGGCTTGGCAATTTTAGAGAAATCCTTGATGAATCTTCTATAAAAGCCAGCATGACCAAGGAAACTTCTCACTCCATTAACATTAATTGGAGGAGGTAGTTTTTCAATGAGCATCAGTTTTGCTTTATCAACTTCTATACCTTCCTTTGAAATTTTGTGTCCAAGCACAATGCCTTCTTGGACCATGAAGTGACATTTCTCCCAGTTGAGAACCAGGTTTGTCTCTTGGCATCTTTTCAGTACCTTAGACAAATTGCCTAAACAATCATCAAAACAAGAGCCAAAGACAGAAAAGTCATCCATGAATACCTCCAAGAACTTTTCCACCATATCTGAAAAAATTGATAACATGCATCTCTGAAAAGTAGCAGGTGCATTGCATAATCCAAACGGCATCCTCCTATAGGCAAAAACGCCAAAAGGACAAGTGAATGTTGTCTTCTCCTGATCTTCAGGAGTCACTGCAATTTGATTATAGCCACTGTATCCATCTAGAAAACAATAATAAGAGTGACCCGCCAACCTTTCTAGCATTTGATCCACAAAAGGGAGAGGAAAATGGTCCTTCCTTGTTGCTTCATTAAGCCTTCTATAGTCGACACACATCCGCCAGCCAGTAATTGTCCTGGTAGAGATTAGCTCATCCTTATCATTCTTCACCACAGTGACACCCCCTTTCTTAGGCACGGTTTGTACAGGGCTTACCCATGCAGTATCTGATATAGAATAAATCATACCTGCATCAAGAAGTTTGACCACTTCTTTTCTCACTACTTCTTTCATCATGGGGTTTAATCTCCTCTGAGGCTGCCTTACAGGTTTGATATCATTCTCCATGAGAATTTTATGCGTACAGAAGGAAGGACTTATACCCTTTAGATCAGCCATGGACCATCCTAAAGCAGTCTTGTGCTTTAAAAGAACTTGTTTCAACTTCTCCTCATCATCAGCAGATAACCCGTTATTTACAATCACCGGATATGTCTCATTATCCCCCATAAACATGTACTTTAGAGTAGTAGGCAACTCCTTAAGATCAACTTTAGGAGCACCTATTTCTTTGTCAGATTTCTTATGTTCAAGGAACTCATCAGCAACCTTAATATCCTCCTCAAAAGGGATATGATCTCTTTCTTGCAATTCAACAGTCAATTCTTGCAAGGGAGTTTTATCTTCATGTACCACCTCTTCTAAGACATTAATTTCGAAACACTCACTATCATCATATGGTCTTTTCATTGCATCAAAGACATTGACAGTGATTGTGTCTTCATTCATTCTTAGCACCAGCTTTCCCTGCTCCACATCAATCATAGCACGAGCTGTGGCCAGGAAAGGTCTACCCAATATGAGAGGCATTTCATTTTCCACTTCCATATCAAGCACAATAAAATCAGCCGGAAAGATGAACTTGTCAATTTTTACAAGGACATCTTCGACTATACCACTTGGCTTCCTTAAGGATCTATCAGCAAGCTGAAGAGAAACCAAAGTAGGCTTCAATTCAGTAATCCCCAAGGCTTTACAGACAGATAAGGGCATCAGATTAATGCTCGCCCCCAAATCACACAAAGCTTTGCCAATCTTTGTATCACCGATTTCGATTTCAATGTTGAAGCTTCCAGGATCACGAAGTTTAGGAGGAAACTTCCTAGTGATAATAGCACTGCACTTCTCAGTAAGTGCAACTGTCTGACACTCTTGTAGCTTATGCTTCCTGGAGAGGAGATCTTTCATGAATTTTGCATAATTTGGCATATTAGCCAATGCTTCAGCAAACGGAATGTTCACATGCAACTTCTTGAAAATCTCAAGAAATCTGTCATAGCTTTTTGCCTTCAATTCTGGCTTCAACCTTCCAGGATAAGGTGCCATTTTCATAAGGTACTCTTCACTAAGTTCAAACTTTTCTTTCGGAAGAGTAGATTGCTCCTTCACATTATCAGCCGGTTTCACTATTTCAGGAGACTTTTCAGCTTCTTTTTCAGACTTCTCCTCCTGTTCAACCTTCTCTTCCTCTTCTATAGGTTTTGATGGGGATGCCACCACTTTACCGCTTCTAGTTATAATTGCCATACAATTATCCTTGGGATTGGTAGTAGTATTGCCAGGAAAGGTACCTGGTGCTCTATCAGACAGCTGTTGGGCAAGTTGACCAACCTGATATTCC
Organism: Gastrolobium villosum; assembly: GCA_032173675.1. Taxonomy (NCBI): domain Eukaryota; kingdom Viridiplantae; phylum Streptophyta; class Magnoliopsida; order Fabales; family Fabaceae; genus Gastrolobium; species Gastrolobium villosum. Next base: position 9,386 of record JAVKPL010004695.1, read on the forward strand.
AGGTTCTTGATTGAAGCTTTGGTATTCCTGGACTCAGCTCTACTTTCCTCAATGAAAGCATTGGTACTTTTTTGATTAGCCTTACTCTCTTCCATGAAAGCGTTAGTACTTTGTGCTAATGTTCCCACTAAACGCTCCAGGTCAGAAGGCTCTCTTTGTGGAATAGGTGGTGGCTTTAGATAGTTGTCAGACTTCATATCTAATCCAGTACCTTGATAACTCTTCCTTTGGTAGCTATTACCGCCAGCAGAATTATTCTGATTTCTTGAAAAGTTTTGCTGATTAGGGCGCTGGTCATACCAAATGCCATTTACTTGCACCTGTTGAGACGAATCTGAAGACATCAATGTAGGACAAGCATTGGTGTCGTGATCTTCATGACAGTATTCACAGTCAAAAACAACTGCATTAGCTTGAACTTTAGAAAGCTGCATCCTCTCAAACTTTGCATTCAGATTAGACATCTGTTGTGATAGCAACTTTTGCTCTGCCAGCATTGCATTATTATCATTGAGTGGCACTACTTCCCTTTTTCCCGTCCTTGAAGATGTCTCATTCTCATTTTTAGCTAACTTGTCAATCAGATGATATGACTCTGAAGCTAGCTTATCACCCAAAGAACCGCCTGCTGCAGTATTGATAACCAGTTTCGTTTCCGGCAGACAACCATTGAAAAAGATTCTCACCTGGTCCCCTTGAGATAGGTTATAATGAGGAACCTTTCTCATGAGGGCCTTGAATCTATTCCAAGAGGCGCAGATGGTCTCTCCCATAAGTTGTTTGAAAGATGTGATATCATTCACCATGTTGTTGTATTTCTCCATGGGGAAGAACTCTGCAAAGAACTTTTCAGACAAGTTTTCCCAAGAAATGATGCTATCAGCAGGTTGTCTTTCCACCCAATCAAGAGCTTTTCCCTTAACAGAAAAAGGAAAAAGTCTCAATCGTATTGCATCATCAGAAACGTGTGGAGGCTTTGTGGAGTCACAGATTCGTAAAAATCTGTCAACGAATCTGTGAGGATCTTCATTGTCCTCTCCTCCATATTTTTCTCTCTCAGCCAACTGAATGATGTTGGACTTGAGCTCCCATTGATTGTTCCCAAGTTCAGGTGGAACAATTCCAGCATTGGGCCTGTTAAAGATAGGCGTGAGAATGGTGTTCATGCGAGGATCAACATTTTGATTTGGAGCAGCCATCTCTGGTATCTCCAGTGGTAGGTTTTCAGTTACTGGAGTGGTAGTTGTCTGTGCCCTTTTTCTTTCCTTCTCCCTTTGAGCAATTCGTTCGCTTCTCCTTAGAAAAGCACTGCCTTGCATACAACTTCAGAGAAAAGATTAGTAGCACAGATACAAAACAAAAATAAAAATAAAATAAAAACAATTTAATCTTTAAAATCAAGATTAATTGATTTTAGAAAAACACTCCCCGGCAACGGCGCCAAAAACTTGACGTGGATCGGCAAGTGTACCGAATCGCGCAAGTAATAAGTAGTAAGTCAGGTCGAATCCACAGAGAGTGTATCTAAATCAATTAAACTATTCCTTTGAAGATTAAATAATCCAAGAGATTTTTGACACGAATGTCAGGATTGTGTAGAAATTTGATTTGTAAAATAAAACGTATTTTTGTTCTTTTTGAATATTTGAAATCCAACAAAATGAAAGTTTAGAAATTTATGAGAAAGCGCTGCAGTTAGAGAACACTTACCAATGATCCCCACCTTTTACTCTGGATTAAGTTTAAATATCAATATATATATCGCAAAATTTAGATAATTATCAGATAAAAATATCAGTAGTTAATTCTCAATCCCTTGAAGAATTAACCCTTTAACCCCATATAAAACCCTAATTCCTTGAGGTGCCCTATATGAGATTAAGCATAAAGATTGATAATTAAAACATCTACAATATGAATCATGTCTATCCCTAGATCATGTTCATACCGTCGTTCTACTCCCTTTCTGGATTAACCACCGCAGATTCCTCTTGTTGGCCCTAATCCTCAAATTTACTATCAATTACTAGATTGATCAGATCTAATAATAACAATAACAATACAGTCAGAGTAGAACGAAATTCAAAGGATATATATATATATAAATATAAACTCAATCCATTATATCAGGGGTTCACAAGGGTTCGTGACCCTAACCACAACAAAGGGGTTCTAGCCAACCATAATCATGGCTAAAAATCCAATATTCAATGAAAACATCAAAACATAAAAACTACAGAAAGGTAGAAGAAGAATGTTTTTCTCTCCGAATCTCCAGACTCCTTCCTCCTCTGGATCAGAATGCCCTCAACCTTTCTTCAGAATGACCAATTGTGTTGTTTAGGGCTGTCTTTTGCCCTTTTATACTCCCCATGATTCTTCTTTCCTCGCAACTGACAGCTGTCCATTTCAATCCTCCGCTTGGAGCGCAGGATCCACGCTCCAAGCGTAGGGACACTGTCTGATTTTCCTTGTCTACGCTTCAAACGTAGGGTTCTACGCTTGAAGCGTAGACTCACTGCCTTGGGTCTCTCCCTACGCTCCAAGCGTTGAATTGGACGCTCCAAGCGTGGAGATACTGTCTGATTTCTTCCTGCTCCTTTATTTGACCTTTTTCTCCTATACACATAAAGAATTTGAGTGAGAGAGTATCTGACAAGTTTTATTCAATAATTTCACAATATATACACCTTTATACACAATTTTAGATCTGATTCAATACTTTTTTATCTATAAAAGTATATATGCTGTGAGCATATCAGGTTCCCTTCATGATCAGTCCACCGGGTATATAACCGATCTAAGTATGAGATACGCAAGTCGCCTGAATTATGGAACTCATTTTGCTGTGGAATAGCGCCAAATACAGCCCCACAAACAGTGGGCCAATCCTCAGAAGTGGATCCGATGACGACATCCCCGTCAGTAGGCAACCCCAATATGTCTGCCACATCTTGCAAGGTGATAGTCATCTCACCTTGGGTCATGTGGAAAGTATGTGTCTCTGGTCTCCACCTCTCGACCAGAGCACTAATCAAAGGGGCATCAATCTGTGATAAATTATGCAATTAGAGCGTGTTAACGAATGGTATTGAATAATAACATAAATACAAATCAATGTAAATTTCATACCTGAATATGGCGCATTCGGGCGACATGTATGAATCTGGCCTGCGTCAAGTAGTCTGCAACAACCTCTGGGATAGCGCCTATAGTGGCCCCCCAAACGGCTTCCCACGTCTCGTCTTTATTTTTCGTACATGCTCCGTATTCCACACCCGCTGTGAAATATGAGCTTTCTGCGTCCTCTTACGGAGGACCTCCCATCTGTACGGCCCAGGTATGATGTACATACTGGATCGGTGGGCTCTACATCCGATGCAGAACTTGATGAAGATGATGACTCAGCCATTACCCTAAACTATATAATATAAAACAACATTTAAATTAATCACATGTAATGACCCATTTTATTTACAATTTATTTAAGCAATGAAATAATTTGTTATCAGATATTTTAAGCATATGCGTCATTTTTATTACTGCTATCGAAATTAACGAAATAATGTTAATACGTGGTACAGTCATTTATTTATAATTAAATAATAAAAAAACATTGGACAAAAGTAATATAATTCTTACAGAATACTTACTACTATTTTCTAAATCACTAATTACTACGTTAAACCCTAATGCATAATTAAATATTAATAATAATAACTACGTAACAAAAAAAAGGAAGTAAAATTACAACATTCATGGCATTGCACAAAGTTTCTAATTGACTATCCTAATGTTCTCAGTCTCTAATATACGATCAATCACCGTAATTTAAACGTATACATAGGAGGTATTACGACCTTACCTAAGTCGGCAGAGCTTCGCTACGAATCATCGTTAGAGAGAGGTTAGAGAGATGTGAATGAGTGAGAAAAGGACATGGGGTATTTATAGAATTGCACATGTAACGCCCTAATGGGGCGTCTTCTCCTTCATGAGAGACGCCCCAATGGAGCGTCACATTGTGCATTACATCTGTAAATACCCCCAAACTGCATTAAATGCGTAATTTTTTAATTAAATTGCATTATTTTAAATTTTTTGCCGAATATTGAGCTATAATTGGTAGAAAATAAGTAGCTTTGTTTAATCGGTCAATGATTACCCAAATTGCATCATATTCCTCCTGGGTTCTTGGTAAACTCATTACAAGATTTATGGCTACATTTTCCCACTTGCATTCTAATATGTCTAATATTGAAGTAATCTTGAAGGCTTTTGATGTTAAATTTTTTACATTTTGACAAATTATACACTTTGAAATATATTCAGCAATATCTCCCTTTATTCCTGACCACTAGAACATATTTTTTCAAATCTTGATACATTTTAGTGGAATCTGGATGAACAATGAACTTACTCTTATATGCCTCATATAATACCTCTTTTATTAACACTTCTTTCTTAGGTATGACAATCCTTTCTTGAAATTTCACTAATTCATTTTTCCCCTTGGTAAATCCTTCTTGTTCAATAAATTTTCTAAACTTGAATCCTCCTATTGATCTTTTCTAATTTTGTCTATTAACTCATTATCCACTCTTATTTCACTAATACCCAAACTTTGAGGCAACACAGTCACAGATAATCTCATATCTCTGAATTTTTCTCACGAATCTATTTCTTTGATCATTAAATATGACATGTGAAGAGATTTTCTGCTTAAAGCATCAGCTACCACATTTGCTTTTTCTGGATGGTATTTAAGTTCAAAATCATAATCTTTCAAAAATTTCATCCACCTTCTTTGTCTCATATCACTAAAAATCTCAGACTCCATACAATTACTGCCTCTATATTTTGAGTACAAAAGCTACTACAACTAGTTCTAAATCATGAGTTGGATAATTTTTCTCATAAGGCCGTAATTGTCTTGATGCATAAGATACAATTTTAATCCATTTTTAATTCATCACTGCAAACTTCCAATTTTCCTAATGGATCGGAGATTGTTAAAATTGATGCAGATGTGAATTTGTTTTTCAAATCTTAAAAACAACACTCACACTCTTGTGCCTAAACAAAATGAATGCTCTTTCTAGTCAACCTGGTTAAAGGTAATACTAATTATGAAAATCCTTTAATAAATCTTCTATAACATCCTGCCAAGCCTAGGAAACTCTTTATTTCAGTGATAGTCTTAAGTCTCTCCAGTGCACTAGAACCTCAACTTTATTAGAATCAGCAGACACTCCTTCTAATATTACATGACCCAAAAATTTAACTTCCTTCATCCAAAATTCATATTTTTCAAATTTAGCGTACAATTGTTTGTCTTTTAAAACTTGTAAAACTATCCTCAAATGTTCTTTATGTTTTTCTACATTTTTAGAATATATTAAAAAATTATCAATGACCACTACTACAAATTGATCCAGATATTACCTAAAAATCTTATTCATGTAACCTATAAATATAGCTGGAGCATTTGTTAACCCAAATGGCGTAACTAGATACTCATAGTGTCTGTACCTAGTTCTAAAGGTTTTCTTTAGAATATCTTATGTCTTAATCATGATCTGGTGATATACTGACCTTAAATCTATTTTAGAAAATATCGTGGCTTTTCTTACCTGATCTAAAAGGTCATCAATTCTAAGCAAAGAATATTTATTTTTGATGATAACTTTGTTCAGTTGCCTATAATCCAAACACAGTCTCATGCTTCCACCTTTTTTCTTGACAAAGTGCATTGGTGCTTCCCAGGGTGGCACACTTGGTCTAATGAACTGTTTAGATAGAAGCTCCTCTAGTTTTTTCTTTAGTTCAACAAGCTCTAAGGATGACATCCTATAAGGTATAATATAAATTAGACCTACTCCAAGTATCAAATCTGAGTTTCTCTCTTGCCTCCTCAGCTTTCATCATGCTTGCCTCAATGTCTAGACACTTGTTTATTAGTGATGAGAAGTTTCTTATTTGATGTCTTATTATCATTCTTTTAAGTTCAGGTTTTAATCCAGATTCAAACTTAGCTGTCAATCATTCTTCATTAGGTTGGTTCTCTACATAATTGGAATATTTGCATAGTTGCTCAAATTTTGCCACATATTCACCAATAATCATTTTTCCTTTTTTTTAGTTTAAGAAATTCAAATTTTTTCCTATTTCTTACACTTTTGAGGAACATATTTTTCCAAAAAGGCATCTTTAAATGTCATCCAAGTAATATATGTTCCTTAGCTTTGGTGATATCTTTTGATACTTGTCCACCAATGGTATACTTATCCAATTAGCATATATGTTGCAAAATTTAAACGGTGAATATTAGATTAGTCCATTACACAAAATATTTTCTCAAGTTCTTGCAACCATTCAACGGCTGCCTCAGGGTTATAATCTCCATAAAAAGTGAAAGGTTTATGTTTACGAAATTCAGTTTGTCCTTTATAATCAAGATTAACTCCTCCCCGAGTATTTGCAATTCTAGATTCATTTTTACTTTCCGAGTTATGAGTGTGGTTTCTGGTTGCATAGTCTTCCTTTAATTCCTGAATAATTTGCTGATTTGTCATGGTCTATTCTTTAAGAGCTTCTGACACTCGGGTAAATGCATCAGTTACTGGGTATGCCTTGTTTCTACCTTAGATCTACATATATTGTTTCATGAAAGTGGGTTTATCAGGCTCATTACTAAATAATTTAACAAAAATAGATAGACAAATTAACAAAATAATCTTGTTAGTTTCACGGCATATTAAATAGATAGAGATATTACACAATTAATGGCTCAAAAATGAAATTTGGAGATAAATATTGATCGGTTAACAATAAGTGAATGTTAAGTTTTAAGATACACTCATGGAAATGTTAAACAGAATATCTTGTGCCTAGCCTATGGGTGTTGTGACACATTAAATGGATTTTACTTGGTCATGTTAGGTGAACATTGCTGTTGTATTATTATATAAAAGTGTTAGGTAGGTTTCTATTTAATTTGACCTAAACCGGTTCACAAGACATGGCGGGTCACAGGGACCCGGTCAAAACCGGGCGAGTTATGTGGGTCGTACTAGATTGATTGCATCACCGTCCAAAGTGTGACCCAAACCAGTTACCCCATCGGGTCACTAGAATTAAAGGTTTGCATCTTGATTTTTAATGTTCTACTTATTCCTGTGGTAGTGATGACTTTCAGGAATCATGTTCTTCTTCTTCAAAAATTAAAGGTTTGCGTCTATTATTAGAATAGTTTTTTTGTCTACTCTGAGTTGTGACTAGATTAACTTTATTAGTTGAATCTTTCTTGAAGTCTCTTGAACTAATTCTAGTCCCAAAAATTATTTTTCTCCTTTCTCGTACCAACACACTAGAGATCTACACTTCCTTTTATACAGCACCTTATATGGTGCTATTTTAATACTAGAGTGAAAACTATTATTGTAGGCAAACTCTATTAGATGTAAGTACTTATCACAACTACCACCTTGCTCAAGCACACAGGCTTTAAGCATGTCTTCTCAGGTTTGAATTGTTTTTTCAGTTTGAGGATGATAGGTTATACTGAGTCTCAGATTTGTACCAAAAGCCTATTGCAAAGACCCCCAAAATCTAGAGGTGAACCTAGGGTCAATGGAATATTTAGCTTTAATTGGAAAGAAATGATAAGATATCAATGATTATCCAAATTGCATCATGTCTCTCTTGGGTTCTAGGTAAACCATCACAAAATTTGTGGCTATACTCTCCCACTTCGATTCCGAAATGTCTAATGGTTGTAGTAATCCACAAAGACTTTGGTGTTTAATCTTCACCTTTTGACAAGTGAGACATTTAGAGACATATTCATTAATATCTTTTTTCATGACTGGCCACCAAAACATCTGCTTCAAGTCTTCATACATTTTGGTGGTACCAAAGTGAATTTACTCTTATGAACCTCTTCTAATACTTCCTTCACCAACTCATCTTTCTTAGGCAATACTATTATTCCTTGATATTTCACTAATCCATCATCTCATTTGGTGAATCCTTGTTGATCAATCAAATTTGCTAAGCTTGAATCCTCTTGTTGAGCTTTTACAATCTTTTCTATTAATTCATTATTTATCTTTATTTCACTAATACCTAAATTTTGTGGCAACACTGTCGCAGACAATCTCAAGTCCCTAAACTTTTCTATTAACTCCATCTCCTTGACCATTAACGGTGACATGTGTAAATATTTTCTGCTTAAAGTATCTGCTACTACATTTGTTTTCCATGGATGATATCTCAACTCAAAATCATAATCTTTTAAAAATTTCATCATATTTAACTCATTTTGATTAAATAAATATTTAAGACTTTTATGATTACTAAAAACCTAATCTAGACCCCTACAAATAGTGTTGCCAAATCTTGAAGGCAAAGACTACGACTGCAAGCTCTAAATCATAGGTTAAATAATTTTCGTCATGGGGCTTTAGTTACCTAAATGCATAGGTCACCACCTTTTTATCTTGCATTAACATAGACCTTAATCCTTTCTTGGACGCATCACGCTACAGTTCGAATTTTTCTATTGGATCGAGAATTATCGGAATATGTGCAGTTGTTAATCTTGAGAATAGGCTTGCATTAACCACAGCAGGTGATATGCTTGCATTAAACAAAGTTGAGGCACGATTGAAGTTTGGAAGCTGGGTGTGATTTTGTTCACCATTGATGATTTTTTTTTTACATGTGATATCAATTTTTCCTTACGTCACTGTTCGCCATAATCTCATTATCATTTAGATTTGTTTTTTTTTTTTTTTTGGTAAATATTAGATTTGTAATTCTTTAATATATATAGAACTTGAAAGATTATTTTATTATTTTATTATTATATCAATTTGCCATTATAAAAGTTTATTTATTTATTTATTTTCTCTCTTTTTTCCTTCTTAATTATCATTTATTCTAATATTAAATTATTTTTTATTTGAATATTAAATACTATAAAGTTATTTTATTTATTATTATTATTATTATTTGTAATAGAAAACATAATAGAAAATACTAGTCCTATATATATATATATATATATATATATATATATATATATATAAAATATTTATTTGGAATATTACAACCTATGAAGCACCGACACTTAAAAAACCATGACGTGTCGTATCCGACACTCCGTCACTCCCCGACACTCCTATACGCGTTATAGAAATTCAAAAAAAGGTTTAAAGATTGTGTTGCGTTGAGTTTTTAGTTCCAACTATTAGATTCGTTGTATTACGATTACCATTTTATTGAGTTTAATATCAATATTTGAGATATCTTATCTTTCTTTGCAAAATTAATGAATATTATAAGTTTAATTTCATTTTTTTATTAAATTATTGAATATAAATACAATTAAAAATATTATTTTAATATCAAAACGTGTCCTAACGTGTCGAAATCTAACATTTTTTAGAATTAACGTGTCGGAGTGTCGTGTCGTATCATGTTACGTGTCTCGTATTAGTATCGGTGCTACGTAGATTACAACTTGCGTATCTGGTTTTCCTTCACTTCTTAAAAGAAATACTTTTGGGAGAAAATTCAACCAAAGTGAGGTCACTTAATTTTATTTTTTTAAAAAAAAAAAAATTGTGCAATGTACCTAGGTGTGATTATAAAATAGTGTACCTAATATTATCCTAAGATATAAATAAACTTATAATCATCTAATATGAGACTTAAATATATTTCATACAGAATGGATATTAACGTAATTTTGTCTTTTATTTAACATAGCCTTTAGCCATATACTTGGAATTTTGTGGTTAGGAATTTTATGACATTTCGCATTTCATCAGAAGTCACCTAACTTGGAAAACATTGTAACAAAAGCTATGAATGCTTTTGCTCCCAAGAAGTCAGCCAATTCATTAGAGGATGCATTAAATTATTAGTATAAAAAAAGAATATACATTTTTTTAGTAGATAAGGAACATACATTTTAGTCAAGTCCTTCTAGATATCTTTTTTAATGTTTAGATGATTACTTTTGAAAAAAGCTAAAGTTAGTAAAAAAATTAAAATTTAACTTTTTTGATAAGCTAGAATTTTTAACTTCTGCAAGAAGGAGAAGCCAAAAGCTAGAATTTGACTCTCCTTGCCGCTTCGTTAAGTTTCCATTTTGAGCACTTCAAGCTCAGATTTGAGAATCTGAAATAGTTCGATATCTTCCAGATAGTGTTCTCGTCCATCTAATGAAAGGGAAATCAATATCTCATATTTAGATTTTTTTTTTTGTTCGAAACATTAGACTCAGATCGATGGTGGCGAAACTCCGTCGATGGTGGCGAAATTTTTCTATGACTGTAACTGTGTGCTGCGAAAATAGTTCATTGATTATTGTGAAAATATTGAAAGAAGAATGCAAAACTAGTAAGGAGCTTTCAATTTCAGATTGGAATAGAATTCATCTGAATGGCTGTGCATCAAATTCTCCTCCGTTAAGCGTTGCCTCAAAACTGGTGGTGGCGTGACATTAGACGGGGCACATTGAGAAAAGGACACAATAATAATTTTATACTTAAAAGTACTTTTTATTTTGACATCCAAATAATATTTTTAGTTAAAAGCACTTTTTAAATATTATATCCAAACATAAAATAATTTTGGCTTTTAAAAAAAATTCTTTTAAAAAAAGTAACTCACAAAAAATCCTTTTTTCAAAAACTCATCCAAACGGGTCTAAATGTATCTCGAGCATGCACACTAAAAGTAAAACGACTTACCGTTTTATGAGTGCCGAGTGCCGAGGATATGCCTACCCGCATACATTCGGGCTATATTAATATGCAATCCCTGATAAAAATAAATAAAATAATCATGATAGAAAATCTGTTTGTTTTTTTTTTTTCCAATAAGTTAAAATGTTAAAGTGATAAATGAGAGAAAATATATATTTAATATTGCGTAGCAAGTTTAAACTATTAACAATAAAAGAATATATATATATATATATATTTTTTGATAAACCAATAAAAGAATATTTAACTCATTAAGCGTATAGATTAATTAATAAGAAATTGTTTTAACTTAATTAGTGATATGTTACTGTATTAAAAGTTATGACATAGCTAATAAAGGTAGATCAATTGACTAAGAATTTAGTCCATATTTTATGAGGACATGAATTCAAATCTCACTAATCAATGTGAAAGTTTTATTAAAGAGTAATATATAATCTTTCCAAAAAAAAAGTTTAAAAGATTGGAGCAAACCCGAATCGACCGGTCGGGCCGATACGGGAACCAATAAACCGAATATATAATTGGTCCGGTTGAAATAATGGATCTGCTATGCATCAGAATTGGTGTGACCCGATCAGTTTTCATGAAAACTGGTGACCCGACCCGGTCACAAAAAAATTCCAAATTTTATTTTCAAAAAATAATTATAGTGGACATATTTAAAATTTTTTTGCTCATTGACTTACATAAATTATGTATTTACGATACTAATATTACAATTATGCACTATGTAAAAAAATTGATTTGATTTATAGTTAGAGATGTCATTTTCTGAACCTAAAGCCGCATATCAGGATCATTATATTTTTATTTGATCCTTCATTGAACAATAATATGTTATTTATTATTTTTTGTATTAAAATATTTGAAATTTTAATATTTTTTTAAGATATTTGAATATGTTTATAACTTTTTTGATATAAATTATAAAATTATATATAATTACCGAGTTATGCATTTGAATCAGTGACTCACTGATTGAAGCAGTGACCCAATATCTCAACCGAATGACCGAGCCGTAGATTGCTGTAATTTCTCGTATCCAACTTGAATTGAATAAACAGACTAATAAAAAAAAATTCAAATCTCCGCCCATTTTAGTCACCATGTTATATAAATATAAAAATTTTCAGGTACGCGGTTAAGCAAACTATAGTTGATGGGATTTCTCTTTTTTTTTTTTGGAAACAATAGTTGATGGGATTTCTTAAGCGCGTAGCAATACGCTTCCCTTAAAAATCCAACGATTTCTAGCAGTTTCAGCCAAGACAAGACCAGACCCTCTTTTCTGATCAGTTCTATTTCTTTTCTGTTGTACTTGCAAACAAGATGAACAACAAAATCCAATCACCACAATACTCCTCAGATACAAACCCATTTGCACCATCTCCATCATCATCATCTCTTCCACCCAATCATGAAACTGAGAATTGGGGAACTCATATTATGGGGGCACCTGCTGTACCAAGTAGTCACCCAGACAACAAAAAAGCAGCTTTAAGAAGTGGTGGTGGTGGTAGTGATCAAGAACAACCTCAGGTTCATTATTACCACCATCCGGTTTATCCCTATGTTCAAACCACCCCCGTTGATAAGCCAAGCAACAGTCCCATGGAATCAATCCTCCACATGTTCGATTCCTGGAGTAAAAAGGCTGAAGCCACCGCCAACAACATCTGGCACAATCGTGAGTTTCTTTTCTTTTTTAATCCTAATTTCTTATATACAATTTGTTAGAGATATTATAATAACATTATTCCCGTGTGTATATGATTCGAGAGCTTCCATGTCATCTAGAGTTATATACATGTCATCCCTTTTCTAATAAAGTTGAATTTCACTAACTGTGCCTTGTTTAGACTTTGTTATGATCTTGTAGATCGAAATTTTCAAATATTGAATCTGTTTGGAAGTACCTATGGGGAGGTTGTATCACTGTGCACTATAACAAATAGTGCATAGCGAAAGGGTGGATAACAGTTACAAGCTAAGAGAGAGAGTTTAGAGTCTTTGTGCTTTATTGACTTAACCCCTTCTTTATAGATAAGTTACCTAACATGAGTGGATTTCTGGGCCTTTTAGGAGTACTGGTGTCCACTTGTTGATCCATTGCTGTTGTAGTAGGATTAGTATAATTAAGGAATATTTCCTTAATTCCCTCTTAGCTGTTACTATTTGGATATTCTAGAATATAGTCTTTTGTCAGGTCCATAACACACTTCAAATCAGGTTCTTTCATGGGTAGTGTGTGAAATATAATTTAAATTGTTAGATATATAATAATATCATTTCAGATCTTAGATATTTGAGAGTTGGTGTATGACATAATTGAAAATTGCTAAAAGAAACTCGATAGGTGTCAATGGCGGAATCAGAAAATTTGATGAGAGTGGATGAGAAATTCAAAATTTAAATAGCTTCCTACTTAGGACAACACAATAGTGGGTTTGGGTTTATACATAGCCAAATTTGAAGAACTTTTAAGTTTTTTTTTTGTTTTTTCATACATGAGGTATAATAAGGATGAAAGGGTGAAAGTTATGTTCCAAAATCTTTCTTTTAAGTTTGAATGTAGTTCAAGACAAAGGTTTGATGAATTTGGGGGGAGGGGGGATCACCCCTTCTAGCCCCTCCATGGCTCCACCACTGATAGGTGCTGATTGCAGTGGTTAAAAAGTAGTTGCTATTTGAACCCAAGAGTG
>JAVKPL010004696.1:0-22612 GCA_032173675.1 Gastrolobium villosum
TTCAGTTATTATATACTAGAAAAGTTGAACTTAAACGAGGGTGCATCATGTGAGGAATCGTGACCACTGCATTGGGCCTTAATGGCTTTTGGGTGTGTTAGCATCTGCTTGAGGTGAAAGCACAGTGGTGAGCAGGAAAAGAAAAAGATTATGATTAATGGCTTTTGCTTTACAATATTTCCTCCCCACTAATTTACTCTAATCGTTTTTGTAAAAAGAACAAAAAATGCTTGTCTTGTGGATGGAGCTTGAGCGTTGACTTGTTCTATTTGTATAGCAAAGAGCAAAAAAGTCAAAAGATTCCTTAACGAGGAGCCAAAGGAACAAAGAATAGAGGGTTGTTTCTTCCTTTTTCTTTGGGAGAGTCATCTAAAAACTATTAGTCACACATAAAACACAACACTTCCCTTTGACAATTGACATTGATGATCCACTTTGAAACTCGGTATTCCTTTCTCTTTCTTTTATGCAACCCACCCGAATCCAAAGCCAAAGCCTTTAAGCAGAGTCAACGAATTGTCTTATATAATGGCATTTATAAGCACATCATATTTTGCATCGAAAATTTAACATTAAGCCACTCGAGTGTGGTGTGTGCGTGTGCTTTGTCATATCTTATGTTAGTGTCAACCAACCAACCCCAACAAAAAAAAAAGTTACCCGGGAAGGTTCCCACCTCACTTCCTACTTGTTGAGCTCGCTTTCCCTTTTTCACTTTTTTGGATTTCCTTCTCCAACGCCCATTTTAAACACACAATCCAACCTCAGAAGCTCTTATTATCTATCTTTTGTTTTCATTTGCTTTCCTTTCCACATAACAAAGCAGCCCTTCAGTTCTATCAGGTGCATTTCTAACCTTTATTGATTTTATTCTTGTGTCATCATTATCTTTCTGCTCTCTTGTTTCCCTTCCATTGAATGTGTCTTGAGTGACTATTTTTACTATTTGGAAATCTGAGCATTTTTTTTATTCCTGGTGCGAGGGTTTCTAATAAAAGGGGTAGAAGGAAAGAGAAGACAAGAGTAGAGGGAGAGATGAAGAGAAGGAAATTCATTTTTATTTTAAGTATCAAGCTTCATTTTTGCTTCTTAAGGATAGTTTGTTAAGCTACAAGGTTTTTTTTTTTTTTTGGTTTGGGGGGGGGGGTTCTTTTACGGTTCTCTAAACTTTGCAGCTTTAATTGGTTATCAAAATTCAAGAAGCCTTGTAATTTTTTGTTGCAAAACTATAGGGGATGGGGAACTAAAGGGAAAATCTTGATCTTTTGCATGCAGATAACCTTTTAGATTATTACTTAACGGCCACCCTTTTTCCTGTTTTGGTTCAATTTGAAAGTCTTCATTTACATCAATTGGCTCAAATGATTGTAATAGGCTTTAAAAAAAATTGGAAAAATTGATTTCTTGATAACATCTTACTCCCCTTGTTTCTGCAGTTGTTTTCTCCATATTTCTGGTCAATGGAACACAGTTTGAAAAGAAAGTCCCCAAAAAATGGATTCAATAGCTTTTCTCTGGATGATCTTAATGAAGATCTCTTTGAAGAGTACTTTCATGGTTACCAACTTCCACATTTTTCCGCCTTACTTCTGTGAGCAAAAGATGGAAATCAGCTTCTGCTTCTGTGAGTTTCAAGCTTGCTTGCTCACACATTCCTTCGCGTGATCCTTGGTTTTTGGTGGTTGCTCCCAGCCTCGACCAATCTATTATCTTTGACTCTGCTGAAAACACTTGGAAAAGACTAAATCATCCTTGTCTTCTTCATGAAGACTCCAACAAAAGTTGCATGCCTGTTGCAGCCTCTGGTGGCCTTATTTGCTACAGAAAATTGTCAAGAAACTTCATTGTGTGCAATCCGGTGACCGGAGCTTGTAGTGAACTCCCTCAATTGCATTTTTCCCCAGAGAATCAATCTCTCAATGCCATTGTGATGAGGACAACTTGCAAAGACCAAATCTCCTACAAGATTGTATTAATCTTTGGTGAACTTCCAAATCTTTTGTATATAGTCTACCACTCAAGCTCTGGTAGTTGGGAAGACGAGACCGCGCTGATGAGGAAGGTTGATGATGATTCCATGGATTGTGGTTCAACTGATGACAATGCTGTTTACTTCCTTAGCAAGGCTGGGAATGTGGTGGCAAGTAGCATGCAGAGAAGCCCATCTAAGCAATACTCATCAGTTATTACTAAAAAAGATGGTAAAGAGATAGTTTATTTTCTTAGCTCCTCAGGGACAGTAGTTGCTTGCAATTTGACATGCAAGTGCTTCTTTGAGTACCCCAGGTTGTTACCTATTTTTAGTGAGTACTCTATCGATGTTGTGGAGTGTAATGGTGAGATGGTAGTTGTGCTGTTATCTGAATTCTTGGAAAGTACAAGTATTAGGGTGTGGGAATTTGATGAGGCTAATCGATGGTGGCAACAGTTAGCAGCAATGCCTGCAGCAATGTCTCATGAGTGGCATGGAAAGAAGGCAGATATTAACTGTGTTGGAGCTGGTGATAGGATATTTATATGCTTGAACTCCCATGAGCTATGTACTTATATTATGTGTGATTTGGTGACCAACAAGTGGATTGAATTGCCAAAATGTTGCATAAATGGCCAAGTCATAGAGTTCATGTCTGCCTTTTCATTTGAGCCCAGGATTGAGGCTTCTGTATGACAGTAAAATGCCCCAGCATGGTTTCTTGATTTTGGTTATCATCATTTTTTTTATTTTATTTTTTGGTGTTCTGTTAGCTTAAATTTTCTTTTCACTTGTACTACAATTTTTCAAGCAAAATAGCTAGTTGGAGATTGGTATGAAAAAAAGAGACGGAAGCTTATCAGAATTATTGATTGCTGACCGAGATATTTGTAATTTTCTTCATTAATTGATAAGATTGAGAGGCTGAATTGATATTTAGTCATTTAAGTTAAAGGGTTGATGGACTAAATTGATGTGAATTTTATTTAGAGAAAAGTTTATCAATACTCTGGTTTACTCCAAAATAACCTATGTCTCTATGGGTTTTTCTATCATATATGTCTCTATGGTTTGCAAAAGAGTATGTTTTTTATCACATAGGGTTTGTTTTTTCTGATGTTACTTTAGATAACTTTATCTTATGTTCATCAAAACGACGTCGTTTTGGAACGGAAATCATGGTATTTTTATAATTTTAATTTATTTCAGGGTTATAATAGTTTTCATCACTCTAATTTTTAAATTTTTCAACCCCAAAACGACGTCGTTTCTATGAACATTAGATAAAGTTATCTAAAGTATCATCGGAAACTCTTTTCCTTATCACATATATCCTGGTGGTTTTTTACTTTTTACAAACTTTTTTCCCTATCACATATTGTCACCTCCACCACAACCATCCCCACCGCTACCACCGCCGCCGCCACCATTACCACCACCATCGCTGCAACCATTGCCGTCACAACCACCACCACCACTATCATTACCACGTCACCACCGTCGTACCACGGCTGCCGCTGCCACCACCACCATGCCACCCCCCGCCGCCACCACCACCACAACCACACCATATGGAAAGGAAAATAATGATCCGAATTTTTTTTATATTTAATAGGAATTATTTTTTATTATATTATTTTTTATGTTATCAAACACAATTCTCATTCTCTGAATAAAAATAGAACATATTATCAAACACAATTTTTTTTCTCAGAAACTGTTCCAACAAACAGAAATAGAAAAGAATTGTTTCTTTTCAAAATGATTGTAACAGTTGTTACATTAGAAAAGAAATGCAAAAAGGATAAGAAGAGGAGAAGAAGGAATTGAGAGAGAAAGAGTCACGAGAGAGAAGAGAATTTCCAATAATTTTCTGATATCATTTCTTAACACCACACACCTATTTATAACCATGAAGGATGGATGTTACAAAATAAAATACTATTACAATTAAGGAATTAAACTGCTATAAGTACTAATTATTGAGATATACTGATCTTAATATATAGAAAGGAGAACCAAACTTTGGAAACTTTGCTGACGTGTCACTTCCTCCTTAATTCTAAGCTTTGTGTTCACATTGGAGATAGTTTGAAAAGTTACTTCTTTTGGAAATGTTTTTTTCGTAAATAAATAAATTCTACAAAGAAAAGAGAGTTTCTTTTAAATCATTATAAAATACTTGGTGGCAGACAGCTATATTAATGATGTTCTCAATTCAAAATTCAAAATTGGAATTTGAAATGGGTGGGAAACGCATAAATGGAGGCGGCTTTATTGTATTAAAATACTTGGTGGCAGACAATTGTATTAATGACCTTCGAAATTCAAAATTCAGATTTGAAATGGGTGGGAATAATAATTAAAGATATATAGTGGAAAACACATGTATTAATGATCCACTACGTTCTGCATGGGTAGTTGGGAATGTCCTTAGTGGCAGACAACTGTATTAATGTCCCACTAATTTTTCAATTCAAAATTTGAAATTTAAACTTGAAGTTGGTGGGATAATATTTAAAATTTAAACTTGAAATTTCGTGTATAAATAGGCTATGTGTGGCTCTATGTTTTCCATTGTTAATTAGCTTCTGCACAAATTTTTTTTTTCTATCTATTCATCTTCTTCATCTTCTAAGTTTTTTTCTCCATTATCTAACATAACATTTTTTTTTGTAAATCGCAGGTGATTGCAAAACAAACCATGTAGATATTCTTAATCCATCCTTTATGCGTTCTGGTCGATTTGATTGAAAAATTGAGTTCCCACGTCCAGCTGAAGAAGCAAGAGCCCGTATTCTGAGCCCGTATTCTATAGGTATTATATCTTTAAACTTCATCTACTAATTTTTTTTAAGGAACATTTACTTATTGCTTTCACTCTATTCTCAGAAGATGAATGTTCACCCACTTCTTCTATTATATGTTAATTTGCGAGAATGAGAGAGTGCACCTCAATCCACATTGGTCAGGCAGGTATTAAGGTCGGAAATGCCTGCTGGGAACTCTACCGTCTCGAGCACGGCATCGGGCCTGATGGCCAAATGCCAAGTGACAAGACTGTTGGTGGTGGTGATGATGCTTTCAACACTTTCTTCAGTGTGACTGGTGCCGGAAAGCACGTCCTACGTGCTGTCTTTGTAGATCTCGAGCCTACTGTTATTGATGAGGTGAGGACTGGAACTTACCGTCAGCTTTTCCACCCAGAGCAGCTGATCAGCGGGAAAGAAGATGCTGCTAACAACTTTGGGAAAGAGATCGTTGATCTGTGCTTGGACCGCATCAGAAAGCTTGCTAAAACTGCACCGGTCTCCAAGGATTCTTGGTCTTCAATGCTGTTGGTGGAGGAACTGGTTCTGGTCTTGGTTCCCTTCTGTTGGAGCGTCTGTCAGTTGATTATGGTAAGAAATCGAAGCTCGGGTTCACTGTGTATCCCTCTCCTCAGGTGTCCACCTCTGTGGTTGAGCCATGAAAAGTGGGGTGTAAAGAACCTTGGGATAAGTAATATTTTTTGTTGTTTATTTTTTTTGCAGCTCTGTTGTAGAGCAAAGCCTTGAAATCACTAAAATATATATACTTTTGCACTTCATTTCATGAAGGTATGACATTCTTCTGCGACGACGTGCTTGGAAAGTGGGGTCGAAGACCGAAAAGTGCTTAACCTTTTCGTTTGAGGGCTCTCTTTCTCTCTGAGATGCGTGTTTTTCTGAATCTCTAATTAAGGGGTGTGGCACGCACGCGTATTTTATTTGGTTTTTCTTCATTTTGTGAACGCTTTGTTTTGAGAAGAGGGTTTTTCCTGGAATTAAAATCCGTTGAGATTTTGTATGATACCGGCACAGGAGTTTCTCTCTCTGTTCGTTTGTAGACAGGGAGAGAAAGATGAGGGTTCGTCGGTGATAATTTTTCCTTTTTTCTTTTGATCTATGAAAACATGTTATGATGGTGTGACATGAATATTAAATAATTAAATACATATTTCTTTTCTTTAATTATTTTTTAGTTTTATTACTCTATTGCAGAAAATTGAATAAAAATTTACCCGGAATATTTTTTTCATTAGTTTTAGACTTTTAGTGCTAATTGGTAAAATTTTATGAATGTGATCTTAATTTGGACGAATTAATAGAACTGAGGAGGAGGTGAATAGTCAATTTTTTTTTTGGGGTATAATAGTCAATTTTTTGATTAATAGCTTCCAAGTTTACCCGCTACTCCCGTAATTAAAAGAGTAAAGAATTTGACCTTATCCGTTTGCAAAAGACATGTGGGAGCTGTCTGATGACTCAGACTCAATCCATATGTCATTGTTATCTACCTGCCCTTAAATGTAGTAAAATGTTTCTGTTTTCATTAAAGAAATTTAAATTAAAAACCACTTGGACTTCATAATGAAAAGGAAATGGTAGCTAAACCCTAGCGCAGTTGGTAATTGTATGTCCTTGATCAAAGGTTTAAACTTTGGTAAAGTAAATTCATGAAATTCTTTGAGAGTTAGAGAGAAATCCCCCACGTTTGGATCATCCTGGTGTCGCTCCCAGAGTCGACCCCACGGCAAAACCCAACTGGAATTCCCAGCGGAATTATCCAGCGGATGTCCAAACCAACACACGTCAACTGGCCAGTGACCAAACAATTTCACACACAACAAGCAATATGGCATGAAAGCACATAATCACACAATGCTATAACCACGAAATCCAACCACAACCTTCCACTAGGTGTGGTGGAGCACACAAGGGATTAAACCCCAGTTCCAAGGGTTTACCTCAACACTAACAGTTCCGTTCCACACATACGCTCCAAATCAATCTTCCACAATCACGTCCGTGTGAGGCACCCTACAATGATCAACAATTTTCCAAATTACACAAAACCTCAAATTTCATGAAATTTCCCAAATTTTTCCTAAGTTAAAAACCTCACTTTTTCACCAAAATTTATCATAGCATTTCTAGCTCACAAGCATCATTCTAAGGCATTTTCATCTAATAGCATTTTTCCATTTGGGCTCTCTATCATCACACATCTAAGATTAAAGACTTAGTGCATAAATTTCTAGATCTACAAAATCAACCATAAAGATACCACAAATATACTCACAATCTATGGTAGACACACCACCAAGGCTTCACTAAGCAAAGGAAGATCAAAAACCTTCAAAAACACCAAGAACACCCAAAAACTCGGATCTGCCCTTGCTCCAAAACGCACCAAGGAGATGATTTCAAGGCTTGGGAGTATCACCAATGGCTTTAGAAGGTGGTTTACAATAAGTTTCAACACCAAAACCAAGTGATTTGGTGGAGAAATGCTCAAATGGTGGAGAGGAAGAGAATGGGTCTTTGTTTCATGAAAATGGAAGGAAAGCTACGGGTGGGAAGAAAGAAAAAGAAGAAGGAAGGCGTGGGGAAAGTGTGGGGGCCAAGTGGGTTTTGGTCCCGCGGGTCCCACACGCGATTTAACTTTAATCCCGACAATAATTCTGATCATAAATTCTTAATCTATATATTTTTATTTCCTAAAAATATTGATAAAAATTTCACACTTATCGGTACACTCATACCACAGTATTTTACACTTAAAAAGTCACTATTCATCAATTTTTCCCAAATTTGCCTATTCACTCAATTTTCAGCCCTGAGTCCATTTCCAGCATTATTTTTGTCATATGAAATCTCTAACTCAATTTTATGCCCCATAATACATGGCTGGTCATTTACCATTTTGCCCATTTTGGCCATAATTCTCGGATTTTCACTAATCCATCAATTTTAATTTCACAATATAGTATAAAATACACATTTAACTTTATGAGGTGTTATATTCACCCCTCCTTTTAGAAATTTTTTCCGCAAAATTAAATCATACTTGCCCACTAACTCAGGATACAGCCGGAGAATCTCGTCCTCCCGCTCCCAAGTAGCCTCCTCAGGTGTGCGGCCTTCCCACTGAATCTTCAGCATGGGAATAATTTTACTTCTCAGCCTCTTTTCACTGCGGTCCAATATTGCAATAGGACCAATGGGAGTCTTCAAGTTCTCCCTGATTTCAATATTATCCGGTATCACCACATGTGATTCATCCGGAACATAATGCCACAACTGCGACACATGAAAAACATCATGTAAATTGGACAACTGAGGGGGTAAGGCAAGCTGATAGGCCACCAATCCGAATCTTTTCATGATTTGATACGGTCCAATGAACCGTGGACTCAGCTTCCTCACACCCAACGCACGACCAACACCCGTGACCGGAGACAATCGTACAAAAACATGGTCACCTTCCTCAAATTCTAGCGGTCTATGCTTGTTGTCATAGTAGCTTTTCTGCCGATTCTGTGCCTGTTTCAGTTTTTCTCTGATCATTTCAATTTGCACGGTTGTTTCCTGCACAAAATCCGGACCAAATCTTTCTTTATCGCCTACCTCAGTCCAACAAGTGGGCGTACGACACCTCCTCCCATACAATACCTCATACGGTGCCATACCCAGACTGGAGTGAAAACTGTTATTATAAGAAAACTCCACCAATGGCAAGTACCTGTCCCAAGCAGTACCCTGTTCCAGTGTGCAAGCTCTCAGCATATCCTCGAGTGTTTGTATGGTCCTCTCAGTCTGACCATCAGTTTGCGGGTGATACGCAGTGCTCAGTCGAAGCTGAGTGCCAAAAGCCTGCTGCAAAGCTCCCCAAAAGCGTGAAGTAAACTTCGGGTCCCGATCACTGACAATGCTAATCGGTATCCCATGGAGTCTAACAATCTCCTTTACATACAACGTAGCCAATTTCTCTGTGGTAAAATCCACTCGTACTGGTAGAAAATGTGCAGACTTCGTAAGTCGGTCCACAACAACCCAAATCGAATCGTAACCAGCCTGAGTTTGAGGCAATCCCACAACAAAGTCCATCGAAATACTCTCCCATTTCCATTCTGGTATATCCAGCGGTTGAAGTAATCCAGCAGGTTTTTGATGCTCTATTTTTACTTTCTGACAAACCAAACACTTAGACACGTACTCGGCAACATCCCTTTTCATCCCAGGCCACCAGAACTTAACTTTCAAATCTTGGTACATTTTTGTGGCACCTGGGTGGATAGCATATTGACCCTTATGGGCCTCCGTCATAACTTCCTCTGCAAGTTCCTTGGGCACAACAATCCTGCCCTGATATAATAATAACCCCTGTTCATTAACAGATATGCCACTCTGGCCTTTTAAATATTTAATACTTTCATTCCGAATTTGAGTCTCTTTAATCTTCTCGTGCAGCTCATTCTCAATCCGAGTCAACTCCATATCACACATTCTCCCTGCAAAGAAATCCGTTATTTTCATGTCCCGAAATTGCTCAATTACTTCATTGTCCCACATCATCATATGAGATAAATTGACAGACTTCCTACTCAACGCATCTGCCACAACATTAGCCTTTCCCGGGTGATATTTCAGCTCAAAGTCATAGTCTTTCAAGAATTCAACCCATCTACGCTGCCTCATATTCAGCTCCTTCTGATCAAACAAATATTTCAAGCTTTTATTATCACTGAACACAGCAATCTTCATCCCATACAGAAAGTGTCTCCAGATTTTCAAGGCAAACACAATAGCAGCCGGTTCTAAGTCATGCGTCGGATAATTCTCTTCATGCAGCTTTAACTGTCTGGATGCATAAGCAATCACTTTTCCTTCCTGCATCAGTACGCTCCCTAAACCTTTCTTAGAAGCATCACAATATAAAACAAACTCACCCTCCGGATCAGGTAGAGTTAACACTGGAGCAGTGGTCAACTTCTCTTTGAGCAACAGAAAACAGTCCTCACATTCCTGGGTCCACACAAAAGGAGTATCCTTTCGTGTCAATCGGGTCAACGGTAGAACCATTGCAGAAAATCCCTGTATAAACCGGCGATAATAACCAGCAAGCCCCAGAAAACTTCTAATCTCGGTCAGTCTTAGGTCGTTCCCAGTCGCTTACCGCTTCAATCTTGCTTGGATCCTCTGCGACACCGCTTGCAGAAATAACATGGCCCAAAAATTGCACCTCAGACAACCAGAATTCACACTTAGACGGTTTAGCATATAGTTTCTTATCCTTCAACACCTGCAACACAGTCCTCAAATGGTCGATGTGCTCCTCTTTACTCTTAGAATAGATCAAAATGTCGTCAATAAATACAATTACAAACTGGTCCAAATACGGTTTAAAGATGCGATTCATATAATCCATGAACACCGCAGGGGCATTAGTAAGCCCAAAAGGAATCACTTGATATTCAAAATGTCCATATCTGGATCGGAAAGCTGTTTTAGGTACATCTTCCAGTTTAATCCGAATCTGGTGATATCCGGACCGAAGATCAATTTTTGAAAACACACAAGCATCCCTCAACTGATCTAATAAGTCATCAATGCGCGGTAACGGGTACCGGTTCTTAATCGTCACTTTATTCAACTGTCGGTAGTCAGTGCACAATCTCATGCTACCATCCTTTTTCTTCACAAATATCACCGGTGCTCCCCACGGAGACACACTCGACCTGATAAAATTCTTTGCAGATAGTTCTTCAATGTGTTGCTTCAACTCGGCCAACTCAAGTGGCGACATCCGGTATGGAGCCAAGGAGATCGGCCCCACACCAGGCAATAGGTCAATCAAGAATTCAATCTCTCTCTCTCGGCGGAAATTCCGGTATCTCATCAGGGAATACATCCTCAAACTCATTAACAATCGGAATAGAAGAAATCTCCTCCTTTTTGTCACCTACCAATCCGCCCAAAAGGACATAACCCAAATCCCCAGCCTTCAAGGCTTTCACAGTTTGACTGATAGACAAATACAAAGACGGACAAACAGACCGCCTCTCATGAGATAGTAACAACCTCTTTCCGCAGCAATCAATCATTGCGCAGTTCCGAGACAACCAATCCATCCCCAATATCAAATTGACAGGGGCCAGGGGTAAGATAATTAAATCAATAGTGTAACCCCTACCTAAATAGGTGAACTTCGCATCTTCGCAAATCCAAGACGATTCACTAACCTCACCTGTAGCAGTAGTAATACGCATCGGAGGAACCATTCGTGTTACTCTTAAGTCCAACGCTTTAGCCACATAGTCCGCCACAAAAGAATGCGTTGCTCCCGAATCAAATAACACAGACAAATCGACATTAGAGAGAAAAATTATACCTTTTACCAAATTCGGAGCCTTTTCAGTATGTTGAGCATTTGTAGTATATAGCCGCCCAACAGTAGGAATAGCAGCAGTAGGAGTAGCAGTAGTAGTCGCGGTCGGCAAGGCCTGCAGATTCGCAGCCTGCCCCGAAGAAGATGGACAATTTCTAGCAAAGTGGCCATTCTGACCACATTTAAAACAAGCCAACGGACCAGCACCACATACACCTCTGTGGTATTTCTTGCACTTCCCACATTGTGGGGTAAAATATCTGTCTGCAGCACCACCACCACCAGGGGTTCCACCCCTCTTGAACTGACCAGGAGGCTGCCTTACATGCAACCCCCTACCCCTATTATTATTATTGAAGCCTCCTCTATTAGTATTGCCTGTAGGACCAGGTGTCCTCTTAATCTCTTGTTCTTTTACCGTATCAGGTTTTGGATACCTACCATACACAGTTTCGACCCTCTTACATTGGGTCACCAAGTCAGCAAAGTTTCTCACCGCAGTATTCGACATTCTCTTAGCAATCTTTTCATTCAACCCTCTTTGCAATTTAGCTGACAAAAACTCAGGAGTAGGTAGAGTACCTCCATAATTTGAAAACTTCACAAGTTCATTGAATTTCGCCACATAGGCATCCACAGTTATGACTCCCTGCACAAGACTATCAAACTCACCTTGCTCTGCCTCCCGGACATCGCGGGGAAAATACTCTTCATGAAACAAACCTTCAAACATAGTCCAGGAAATTTCCTCACCCTGAATAGCATAAGGGCGAGACACATTGTCCCACCACTCCTGGGCGTCACCCTCCAGCATATAAACAGAATACAACAACTTTTGCGGATCTTGACATCTCATCACTTAGAAAATCTTATCCATTCCCCTCAGCCAAGTAGTAACTTCCTTCGAGTCCCTTGACCCCAGAAATGCGGGTGGCTTATGTTTCCTAAAGGATATGAGCCTACGCTCATCATCAGCATTATCAAATATCTGCCCTGCAACCCCAGTGGATTGAGCAACAGATGATGGATCAGGAACATAGCTAGGGTCAGTGGTATGATGACTAGCCTAACCAGTGTGGTGACTAGCCCCACTCTCCCCAGGTTGAGGAGTAACAGATGGCGTCGATGTAGGAGTCACCGTAGCCATGTGTGGAGGTGAATCATCCCTCCGAGGACAGTTTCTATCAGCCCTCATTTCAGCCATAAAGGCCTGCATCATATCCTGATTAGTCTTCATCAGGTTTTCAGTCATGTTTCTATTTGCAGCCGTCTCCGCCTGTAGAGCATTCAGGACTGCAGTGACCGGATCCGGTGGAAAAGGACCTGCACCACGTGCCCCACGGCGACCACGCGCCCTACTCATGATATCTGTACATGTAACACAAAGGAATGAGTTGATCAGACCCACACTGAGGAATCACATATACATTAATCATAAGTAGTTCACAGATGGCTATGGAACACAAGATACAAACATACACAATCAGAGTTCCCTCACAAAACTGCTCTGATACCATAAAATCTATCAGCCCGTTACGTACCGGTATTGTTAACATTGATTATGATATTAAGCGCAGTTACAATCACAGTAATTGAGTTAATTAAATTACGGGCAACTTTTTTCTTTTAACACTTTCCTTTTAGTAAACATTAACTTTTCCGTAATCAATTAAAACAACACTATAATTGTAAATGCAATTCGCGGAATCATTCAGTTTACTAACATCTCTAAAATTTCTTTTTACTCAACTCATTTAAACTTATCATGTGTAACAGCCCGTTGTACACCGGTATTGTTAACATTGATTATGATATTAAGCGCAGTTACAATCACAGTGATTAGATTAATTAAATTACGGGCAAATTTTTCTTTTAACATATTCCTTTCTTACATGAAGACTTTTTCCGTAATCAATTAAAACAACACTATAATTGTAAAAGCAATTTGCGGAAGCATACATTCTTGCTAACATCACTAATCATTCTTTTTATTCAATTCATTTAACTCACCATCTTACTCTCATCTTTT
Source organism: Gastrolobium villosum (assembly GCA_032173675.1). Taxonomy (NCBI): domain Eukaryota; kingdom Viridiplantae; phylum Streptophyta; class Magnoliopsida; order Fabales; family Fabaceae; genus Gastrolobium; species Gastrolobium villosum. The sequence continues at coordinate 13,194 of JAVKPL010004696.1, forward strand.
ACCAAGTTGTAGTCCTTTACATTGTCTACGCGTGGTTTCAAACCACGTATCATTTGGAGTTCTACCCATCAAGTTAAGCCCCTTTCTTTTAGTCTAGAAAAAACTGAATTTTCAAAATTTACACTGTGGTAATCGATTACCAGTGGGTGGTAATCGATTACCACCTGTCAAAAATGAGGCAGTAGCCAAAATTCTTCATCCTCTGTTCTGGTAATCGATTACCAACTTTGGGTAATCGATTACCTCACATGGTAATCGATTACCAAAGGCCAGTAATCGATTACCAGTGCAGACAGTAGCCAATTTTTCGTCCCCTGTTGCATGGTAATCGATTACCATGCCTTGGGTAATCGATTACTATGCAGCAAAATGACAGATTACAGCATTTAAAGCCCCAAAAAGGGTGTGTAATCCATCCCTAACCCCTTGGTACTCCACACAACACATAATCATGTCCTAATGTAGGCTCTAGGCCCTTCCATCATGCATTTTCCTTAAGTTTAAACATCATTTACAAGGTTCTCAAATAATGGCCATTTACATGCATATATGGACCATTTTTACAACATTACTCATCAAGACTTCAAGGCTATGAATGTGGCAATGGACAAGTCCCATGCTCACTCAAAATATACAGTTATCCATGCCATGAATAATAAAACATAAACAAGACTTAGCATATGACCATGAACACTAACAAAAGCATGGAAATGACATCATGCAATATGTTCATGACCTAAGTCTCAAAATACTAATGGTATGCTATGTGCACTCCATAAACTCCTCCAAAAAGCCATGCAATCCCAAATGCACCGCATGCCAATCCAACGTCCACTATACGGGCTTCTTGCCCGAAGCTCCTCCCGGCTCATAGTGACCTGAAATGTGGTCCCCCAAACACGGGGTGAGATATACGGATATATCTCAGTAAACCAATGGAGCTAGAGGCTCTCTCCACTCCATGGCTCACTAAAATGTACAAATATGACATGATATGATATGCAAGTAAAACAATATCACCATCCACCTGGAGACACCCAAGAACATCCACTCATGGATTCATGTTCAAGGACTCCATCATATAACTCCCGAGACAGTCCTGGCGCCTCTCCCATGGTTGAGAAGACTCCATGGCAATACCCAACCGGAACTCCTCATGAGCCCTATCCGGCGGACGTCCCCCGCTTGGATCATCCTGATGTCGCTCCCAGAGTCAACACCATGGCATCTCCAACTGGCATTCTCCCGTAGGACGAACCCAGCGGATGTCCAAACCAACACACGTCAACTGGCCAGTGACCAAACAATTTTTCACAAAATACAAGCAATATGCATACAAGCACACAATCACACCATGTCATAACTACATAATCCAACCACAACCTTCCTCTAGGTGTGGTGGAGCTCACTAGGGATTAAACCCAAGTTCCAAGAGTTTACCTCAGTACGAGCAATACCGTTCCAAACGTATGCTCCAAATCAACTTTTCACAATTCCGTCCGTGTGAGGCACCCTACAACAATCATCAAATCCAAATTACACCAAAACTCACTTTTCATGAAAATTCCTCAAATTCCTCTAAGTTAAAAACCTATAATTTTCACCAAAATTTAACATAGCATTTCTAGCTTACAAACATGATTCTAAGGCCTTTTCATCTAATAGCATATTTCCATTTGGGCTCTCTATCATCACACATCTAAAATCAAAGCTTTGAACACAAATTCATAGATCTATGAAATCAACCATCAAAAGACCACAAATATACTTACAATGTGTTGTATGATCACCACCAAGGCTTCACTAAACCATTGGAAGATCAAAACTCCAAGAAATCTCCAAAAACACACATGGGTCGAATCTGAGTTGCTCAAAAACGCGGCCAAAGAGATGGATTCAAGGCTTCTAAGTGTTACCAATGGCTTTGGAAGGTTGTTTACGATAGATTTCAACACCAAAATCAAGCGATTCGGTGGAGAAATGATGAAATGGGAAGAAGGAGAAGAAAATGGTGTTTTTCTCTCTTTTTGCAGGGGCTGCGCGAGGATGGAGAGGAAAAAGAAGGAAAGAAGGAAAGAAAAGGAGGTGGGGCCAAGTGACTTCGGTCACACGGGTCCCACACGCGATCTAACTTTAACCCCGATAAAAATTCCGATCACAAATCCTTAATCTAAATATTTTTCCAGTCCATGACATATTTTTATTTCTCCAAAATCTTGATAAAAATTTCACACCTATTGGTACACTCACACCACAGTATTTTAACAATTAAAAATCACTATTCATCACTTTTTCTCAAATTTGCCTATTCACTCAATTTTTCGCCCTGATTCCATTTCCAGTGTTACTTTTGTCATATGAAATCTCTAACTCAGTATTTTTGCCTCAGAACACACGGTTGGCAATTTACCATTTTGCCCTTTTTGCCCCTTTTGGCCATAAACCTTGGATTTTCACTAATCCACCAACTTTCATTTCTCAATATAATATTAAAATGCACATTTAAATATATGAGGTGTTATATTCACCCCACCTTTTTGAAATTTTGTCCGCAAAATTAAATCATACCTGCTCACTAGCTCAGGATACAGCCGGAGAATCTCGTCCTCCCGCTCCCAAGTAGCCTCCTCAGGTGTGCGGCCTTCCCACTGAATCTTCAGCATGGGAATCACTTTACTTCTCAATCGCTTTTCACTGCGATCCAAAACTGCAATAGGACCAATGGGAGTCTTCAAGTTCTCCCTGATTTCAATATTATCCGGCATCACAACATGTGACTCATCCGGAACATAACGTCGCAACTGCGACACATGAAAAACATCATGTAAATTAGATAACTGCGGGGGTAAGGCAAGCTGATAGGCCACCAATCCTACTCTTTTCATAATCTGATATGGCCCAATGAACCGTGGACTCAGCTTCCTCACACCCAACGCACGGCCAACACCTGTGACCGGCGACAAACGTACAAAGACATGGTCACCTTCCTCGAATTCCAGCGGTCTATGCTTATTGTCATAGTAACTTTTCTGCCGATTCTGTGCCTGTTTCAATTTCTCTCTGATCATTTCAATTTGCACTGTTGTTTCCTGCACAAAATCCGGACCAAATCTTTCTTTATCGCCTACCTCAGTCCAACAAGTGGGCGTACGACACCTCCTGCCATACAAAACCTCATATGGTGCCATACCCAGACTGGAATGAAAACTGTTGTTATAGGAAAATTCCACCAATGGTAAGTACCTATCCCAGGCATTACCCTGTTCCAGTGTGCAAGCTCTCAGCATATCCTCAAGTGTCTGTATGGTCCTCTCAGTCTGACCATCAGTCTGCGGGTGATAAGCAGTGCTCAGTCGAAGCTGAGTGCCAAAAGCCTGCTGCAAAGCTCCCCAAAATCGCGAAGTAAACTTCGGGTCCCGATCACTCACAATGCTAATCGGTATCCCATGGAGTCTAACAATCTCCTTTACATACAGTGTAGCCAACTTCTCTGTGGTGTAATCCACTCGTACTGGTAGAAAATGTGCAGACTTCGTGAGTCGGTCCACAATAACCCAAATTGAATCATAACCAGCTAGAGATCGCGGCAATCCAACAACAAAATCCATAGAAATACTTTCCCATTTCCATTCAGGTATATCCAGCGGCTGAAGTAATCCAGCAGGTTTCTGATGCTCTATCTTTACTTTCTGACAAACCAAGCACTTAGACACGTACTCGGCAACATCCCTTTTCATCCCAGGCCACCAGAACTTAACCTTCAAATCTTGGTACATTTTTGTGGCACCTGGGTGGATAGCATATTGACCCTTATGGGCCTCAGTCATAACTTCCTCTGCAAGTTCCTTGGGCACTACAATCCTGCCCTGATATAATAGTAATCCTTGTTCATTCACAGATATGCCACTCTGGCCTTTCAAATACTTTATACTTTCATTTCTGATTTGAGTCTCTTTAATCTTCTCGTGCAGCTCGTTCTCAATCCGAGTCAACTCCATATCACACATTCTTCCTGCAAAGAAATCCGTTATTTTCATATCACGGAATTGCTCAATCACTTCATTGTCCCACATCATCATATGAGATAAATTAACAGACTTCCTACTCAATGCATCTGCCACAACATTGGCCTTTCCCGGGTGGTATTTCAGCTCAAAGTCATAATCTTTCAAGAATTCAACCCATCTACGCTGCCTCATATTCAGCTCCTTCTGATCAAATAAATATTTCAAGCTTTTATGGTCGCTGAACACAGCAAACTTCATTCCATACAGAAAATGCCTCCAAATTTTCAAGGCAAACACAATAGCAGCCAATTCTAAGTCATGCGTCGGGTAATTTTCTTCATGTGGCCTTAACTGCCTAGACGCATATGCAATCACTTTTCCTTCCTGCATCAGCACGCTCCCTAAACCTTTCTTAGAAGCATCACAATACAATACAAACTCACCCTCCGGATCAGGTAAAGTCAACACCGGAGCAGTGGTCAATTTCTCTTTCAGTAGCAGAAAACAGTCCTCACATTCCTGGGTCCACACAAAAGGAGTATCCTTTCGTGTCAATCGAGTCAACGGTAGAACCATTGCAGAAAATCCCTGTATAAATCGGCGATAATAGCCAGCAAGCCCCAGAAAACTTCTAATTTCAGTCACAGTCTTAGGTCGTTCCCAGTCACTCACCGCTTCAATCTTGCTCGGATCCACTGCAACACCGCTTGCAGAAATAACATGACCCAAAAATTGCACCTCAGACAACCAGAATTCACACTTAGACGGTTTAGCATATAGCTTCTTATCCTTTAACACCTGCAACACAGTCCTCAAATGGTCGACGTGCTCCTCCTTACTCTTAGAGTAGATCAAAATGTCATCAATAAAAACAATTACAAACTGGTCCAAAAACGGTTTAAAGATGCGGTTCATATAATCCATGAACACCGCAGGGGCATTAGTAAGCCCAAAAGGAATCACTTGATATTCAAAATGTCCATATCTGGATCGGAAAGCTGTTTTAGGTACATCCTCCGGTTTAATCCGAATCTGGTGATATCCGGACCGGAGATCAATCTTTGAAAATACACAGGCACCCCTCAACTGATCTAATAAATCATCAATACGCGGTAATGGGTACCGGTTCTTAATAGTCACTTTATTCAGCTGTCGGTAGTCAGTGCACAATCTCATGCTACCATCCTTTTTCTTCACAAATATCACCGGTGCTCCCCACGGAGACACACTCGACCTGATAAAATTCTTTGCAGATAGTTCTTCAATGTGTTGCTTCAACTCGACCAACTCAAGTGGCGACATCCGGTATGGAGCCAAAGAGATCAGCCCCACACCAGGCAATAGATCAATCGAGAATTCAATCTCTCTCTCAGGTGGGAATTCTGGTATCTCATCCGGAAATACATCCTCAAACTCATTCACAACTGGTATAGTAGAAATCTCTTCCTTTTTATCACCCACCAATCCGCCCAACAAGACATAACCCAAATCTCCAGCCTTCAAGGCTTTCACAGTTTGACTTACATACAAATACAAAGACGGACAAACAGACGGCCTCTCGTGAGATAGCAACAACCTCTTTCCGCAGCAATCAATCATTGCGCAGTTCCGAGATAACCAATCCATCCCCAAAATCAAATTGACAGAGGCCAGGGGTAAGATAATTAAATCAATGGTATAACCCCTTCCTAAATAAGTAAACTTCACATCTTCACAGATCCAAGACGACTCACTAACCTCTCCTGTAGCGGTAGTAATACGCATCGGAGGGACCATCCGTGTTACCTTTAAGTCCAACGCCTTAGCCACATAGTCCGCCACAAATGAATGTGTTGCTCCCGAATCAAACAACACAGATAAATCAACATTAGAGAGAAGAATTATACCTTTAACCAAATTCAGAGCCTTTTCAGTACGTTGCGCATTAGTAGTATAAACTCGTCCCACAGTAGGAACAACAGCAATAGGAGCAGCAGTAGTAGTAGCTGGCGGCAAGGCCTGCAGATTCGCAGCCTGCCCCGACGAAGATGGACAATTTCTAGCAAAGTGGCCATTCCGACCACATTTATAACAAGCCGACGGATCAGCACCACACACACCTTTGTGGTATTTACCACACTTCCCACATTGTGGGGTAGGATATCTGTTCGCAGCACCACCACCACCAGTATTTCCACCCCTCTTGAACTGACCAGGAGGCTGCCTCACATGCAACCCCCTACCTCTATTATTATTATTAAAACCTCCTCTGTTAGTATTACCAGAAGGACCAGGTGTCCTCTTAACATCTTGCTCTTTTGTCGAATCAGATTTTGGATACCTTCCATAAACAGTCTCGACCCTTTTGCACTGGGTCACCAAATCAGCAAAGTTCCTCACCGCAGTATTAGACATCCTCTTTGCAATCTTCTCACTCAGCCCTCTTTGAAATTTAGCTGACAAGAATTCCGGAGTAGGTAGAATACCTCCATAATTAGCAAACTTCACAAGCTCATTAAATTTTGCCACATAGGCATCCACAGTCATAACTCCCTGTACCAAATTATCAAATTCACCTTGCTTTGCCTCCCGAACATCACGGGGAAAATATTCTTCATGAAATAATCCTTCAAACAAAGTCCAAGTAAGAACCTCACCCTGAATTACAAATGGGCGAGACACATTGTCCCACCACTCTTGGGCATCACCCTCCAGCATATAAACCGAGTACAATAACTTTTGTGGATCTTGGCATCTCATCACCTGGAAAATCTTATCCATTCCCCTCAACCAAGCAGTGACCTCTTTTGGGTCCCTTGACCCCAGAAATGCGGGTGGCTTATGTTTCCTAAAAGATATGAGCCTACGCTCATCGTCAGCATTATCAAGCACCTGCCCAGCAGCCCCAGTGGATTGGGCAACAGATGACGGATCAGGAACATAGCTAGGGTCAGTAGTAGTATGATGACTAGCCTCACCAGTGTGGTGACTAGCCCCACTCTCCCCCTGTTGAGGAGTAACAGATGGCGTCGGTGTAGGAGTCACCGTAGCCGTGTGTGGAGGTGTATTATCCCTCCTAGGACGACCTCTATCCGCCCTCATCTCAGCCATAAAGGCCTGCATCATATCCTGATTAGCCTTCATCAGGTTCTCAGTCATATTTCTATTTGCAGCCGTTTCCGCCTGCAGAGCATTCAGTACTGCAGTGACCGGATCCGGTGGCAAAGGACCTGCACCACGTGCCCCACGGCGACCTCGTGCCCTACTCATGATATCTGTACATGTAACACAAAGGAATGAGTTGATCAGACCCACACTGAGGAATCACATATACATTAATCATAAATAGTTCACAGATAGCTATGACACACAAGATACAACATACACAACAATCAGAGTTCCCTAAACAAAACTGCTCTGATACCATAAAATGTAACAGCCCGTTGTACACCGGTATTGTTAACATTGATTATGACATTAAGCGCAGTTACAATCACGGTGATTAGATTAATTAAATTACGGGCAAATTTTTCTTTTAACATATTCCTTTCTTACATGAACACTTTTTCCGTAATCAATTAAAACAACACTATAATTGTAAAAGCAATTTGCGGAAGCATACATTCTTGCTAACATCACTAATCATTCTTTTTATTCAATTCATTTAACTCACCATCTTACTCTCATCTTTTACCAAGTTGTAGTCCTTTACATTGTCTACGCGTGGTTTCAAACCACGTATCATTTGGAGTTCTACCCATCAAGTTAAGCCCCTTTCTTTTAGTCTAGAAAAAACTGAATTTTCAAAATTTACACTGTGGTAATCGATTACCAGTGGGTGGTAATCGATTACCACCTGTCAAAAATGAGGCAGTAGCCAAAATTCTTCATCCTCTGTTCTGGTAATCGATTACCAACTTTGGGTAATCGATTACCTCACATGGTAATCGATTACCAAAGGCCAGTAATCGATTACCAGTGCAGACAGTAGCCAATTTTTCGTCCCCTGTTGCATGGTAATCGATTACCATGCCTTGGGTAATCGATTACTATGCAGCAAAATGACAGATTACAGCATTTAAAGCCCCAAAAAGGGTGTGTAATCCATCCCTAACCCCTTGGTACTCCACACAACACATAATCATGTCCTAATGTAGGCTCTAGGCCCTTCCATCATGCATTTTCCTTAAGTTTAAACATCATTTACAAGGTTCTCAAATAATGGCCATTTACATGCATATATGGACCATTTTTACAACATTACTCATCAAGACTTCAAGGCTATGAATATGGCAATGGACAAGTCCCATGCTCACTCAAAATATACAGTTATCCATGCCATGAATAATAAAACATAAACAAGACTTAGCATATGACCATGAACACTAACAAAAGCATGGAAATGACATCATGCAATATGTTCATGACCTAAGTCTCAAAATACTAATGGTATGCTATGTGCACTCCATAAACTCCTCCAAAAAGCCATGCAATCCCAATGCACCGCATGCCAATCCAACGTCCACTATACGGGCTTCTTGCCCGAAGCTCCTCCCGGCTCATAGTGACCTGAAATGTGGTCCCCCAAACACGGGGTGAGATATACGGATATATCTCAGTAAACCAATGGAGCTAGAGGCTCTCTCCACTCCATGGCTCACTAAAATGTACAAATATGACATGATATGATATGCAAGTAAAACAATATCACCATCCACCTGGAGACACCCAAGAACATCCACTCACGGATTCATGTTCAAGGACTCCATCATATAACTCCCGAGACAGTCCTGGCGCCTCTCCCATGGTTGAGAAGACTCCATGGCAATACCCAACCGGAACTCCTCATGAGCCCTATCCGGCGGACGTCCCCCGCTTGGATCATCCTGATGTCGCTCCCAGAGTCAACACCATGGCATCTCCAACTGGCATTCTCCCGTAGGACGAACCCAGCGGATGTCCAAACCAACACACGTCAACTGGCCAGTGACCAAACAATTTTTCACAAAATACAAGCAATATGCATACAAGCACACAATCACACCATGTCATAACTACATAATCCAACCACAACCTTCCTCTAGGTGTGGTGGAGCTCACTAGGGATTAAACCCAAGTTCCAAGAGTTTACCTCAGTACGAGCAATACCGTTCCAAACGTATGCTCCAAATCAACTTTTCACAATTCCGTCCGTGTGAGGCACCCTACAACAATCATCAAATCCAAATTACACCAAAACTCACTTTTCATGAAAATTCCTCAAATTCCTCTAAGTTAAAAACCTATATTTTTCACCAAAATTTAACATAGCATTTCTAGCTTACAAACATGATTCTAAGGCCTTTTCATCTAATAGCATTTTTCCATTTGGGCTCTCTATCATCACACATCTAAAATCAAAGCTTTGAACACAAATTCATAGATCTATGAAAT
>JAVKPL010004697.1:0-22812 GCA_032173675.1 Gastrolobium villosum
TCAATTTACAAAAAAAGGATATTTTAGATCATGAAATTTATTACCTATAAATTATTTTATGTATTTGAAACTATCTATAATCTATTCATTCACTTTGTTGGTTTTCATTGATAGGACAAGATAAATCTTTTCATCCTACTGGAATTAGAAAATAATTTTAATTAATTGGCACATATCAACATATCACAGCATAGCAACTTAACGTACGTGATAGCACTGAGAATGTTAGAAAGTACCCCACAAAAAAAAAAAAGACATGGGTTCATGTTCTTAAAATCTCGATTTATCATTGTATTTTACTTTTTTATTATTTTTTTCATCAAAACAATTTTATTAATATTCCAAACGTTTTTACGTTTTCATGAATTTTTATGATTTTTTTATATTACGATTTTAAGTTTTACGATTTTTTAATCTCCTTTTAATTTTACTTAAGATCTAATTTTAACAACATTGCATCGGTTGACATGACTGTTATTGTCAACAGTAAGCGTTATAATAAAAGGAAATTTCCTAATGGTATTGAGGCCATTACTACAAGAAGATAATATTAAGGTTATCCTACATAGATAATATTTATTGTTCGGGGTTGAACATTAAGAGTAGGTTAAGTATGGTATTTGAGATAGGTTAATGATGGATCTCATCTGCCGTTGTTCCTTTGGTATTACCGGTATATATATATATATATATATATATATATATATATGTATAGAGCAGTTCCTTTAGTGGTGATCATGACAATGACAGTTATGGAGAAAAGTGAGATCATGGAATCAAACCCATGATCTCGATCCAAGGGTAGGCCAAAATCGAATAATGAATTAAACCCGAAATACTTATACCGTCCTTAAATGAAATAAATTGGAAGATTACGAGAAATTTCTATTGCCGAGGTTATTGGAAGATTATTAAAGTTGCTGTAAAAAGCTCTAAAAACATAACCACAAGTGATGGTATAGTTGGTAAACAGATTGTTTACGAAAGAAATTAGCCTCATTTAAATGGGTGATCAAAACACTTTTGAAGAATTAATTCAACCAAAAATTTTAAGTTATTGAATGTGAGCCTTTTTAATTGTTTATATTATTTTTTAACAATACCTATGAAAAAAAAACTCTAAAAACATTAGATTCCCCTATGGGACGGTTATGAAAATTGCATGGTAATGTTTATGTTACTAGTGAAGTCTCAAAGAAACTTAAGTAAGAGACATAACTAAGATAAGTACATGACTTCATATAACAAACAACTAAATTTTGCGTGTATATATATATATATATATAGGGTAAATATTTCTACGGCCACTTTAGATAAGTTTATCTACAACTAGCCCCAAAACTACGTCGTTTTGATTAATGAAGTGTGTTTATACAATTTTAGGTGAATTAATGAAGGATGTTTTAGTGAAATGCATATGATAGAAAAATAAATAAAATTACAAAAACACCCTTCATTGATTCACCTAAAATTACATAAACACCTATCATTAATCAAAACGACGTAGTTTTGGAGCAAGCTGTAGATAAGCTTATCTAAAGTGGTTGTAGAAATATTTTTTCCTATACATATATGTGCAGGATATATATTATACACCAGTGTCAAATTTCAAATTTCACACCTCATCTGAAAGCCATTTAGATCAAAAAAGATCAACGCCTCTGATTCATAAGCATCTGACATCATTATTTTTTTTATCTAACGACTATCAGATGAGGTGTCAAATTTGAAATTTGATACTGGTGTAAAAGGGTCTTACCTTATATATATATATATATATATATATATATATATATATATATATATATATATAATAAAATCATTTCTGTAGCCACTTTACGTACAACAACGACAGGTGTTTGGTTATGATTCCCCACATTTAATGCTTTCATCTTTTGTATGGTCATGATTGCCAGCATTAATATTTTCAAGTATATATATGTCAAGAATTTGATTGCTGCACGTACAGCAGCTACAGAAATATAAACCCCTATATATGAATGTAAGTATGTGACACCATTGATCTTTTTTTATCTAACTGCTCTCAGATGGGATATCAAATTTGAATTTTGATACTGGTGTCAAAGGATCCTATATATATATATATATATATATATATATATATATATAGGAAAGCATACCGTGTTAGTGTAGGAAACCTTGGACGCTGGCCCCGTTAATTGGAGACGTTTCATCGAAGTTTGCACAGTTTTTGTTGTTTCTTCCACATCCACACAACCTAAACAGCTGGAGCAGAATGAGTTACCTTTAAACGGAAATTTATTCCCTGCTCCTTGACTTCCTTTTTCTTCTCCCTCTCTCTCTTTCTCTCTTGAAGGACCAATGAGCCGGGAGCGCTAGATTTTCTCTCGCTTTAAACAATGTATTAGCATGCACGCAACTGCACAAATGGCAGATTGTTAGGTGAAGATATCAGAGCATGTGCATAAGCTAGAGTTCTACTGGTATACGTAGGAGACCAATGGCGTTAGAAGATTTTGACACATAGGTTAATGAGTTAGTGGTTGGCATCTATAACCACGTGAACACTTATGTTAGTGGTTGGCATCTATAGGGATTGGTTAGTAGAGTTGTATTAGGGAATTGATGTATAAAAGAGAGAAAAATTTAACATATTTGGATCACCTGAATAATAATATTGAGTTTATTCTCTTTTTGTTCCTCTTTAGTTACCTCTCTTAGGGTCAATTCACTAACACAGATGCAGAAAATTTTATTTATACCTTTGCTTTTAATTTTGACACAAAATATATGGCTTGCATATTACACAAAGGTTCATGTCGTCAGCAGTTGCTTCACGTCTCAGTGAATGGATTTTTTTTTCTGGTTTATTAAAGAGTATTTCTCACTACTAGGCGTGTAAATGGATTAGGTCGATCTACAGGGATCTAGCCTATATTAGGCCAGACTTGGCTTATTATAAATAATAAAATAGAACGGACTTTAAGTTTTTTTAAAAACCTAGGTAGAAAATAAGCCATAAACTTTTTTATACATGTAGAGCCTATAAGCTTACAGGTCAACATATATCATATTATTTATTTAAAATATAATAAATAAAATTAATATTTTAATAATTTTGAATAATAAAATAATATTATTTGTTATTTTTTTAATTGTTGAATGTTTGATAAGCTTAAACAGGCTAACAAGCTTGGACCAAGGCTTTTATTTTTTAAATATAGGTCAAACTAAACTTGTAATTTGGGATCTACATAGGCTAATAGGTCAGGCCATATCCAATGTTTTCTACACAGGTCTGACCTATTTAAGCCAAAGCCTAGTCTAGCCTAACTTATTTACCCCCTAGTCAATACTTAACCTAACTTATATACTATTATCTACAATTTCTACTTTATAGTTTCAACTATGTTCTAATTATGATTTAGTCTTTAATTAGTGCCAAAATTTCCCTTATTTAGGTGCATTACTTTTCTGTGGCTCACGAATAGTGAAGTCAATACTCAAATACATTTCCAATGATATTGTCTCATCTATAATTTAGAACTACTAAAAAAAAAAAATTACTCACCGTTAAACCCGACTAGCGAGTGTGAGGTGGAAGTAATCCTTGTACGCAGCCTTATCTATGCAAAATTACAAAAAGGCTATTTTCTGAATTTGAACCCATGACCTTTTAATCATAAAAAAATAACTTTACCACTGCTCCTGTTCATCCCCTTTAACTACTACATAAAATAATTTGAAAATAAATTAAAACATTAAAAGCAATTATACTTATTACTGTTTTAGTCTTATTACTCTTACTACCTAATTATTTACCATTGGATCAATTTGAAAATGCTTAAAAAATGAAAAAAACTAACTGCCATTGATTTTAAATTAATCAAACGGTAACCAATCAGACAATAACAATAAAGCTAAAATGGTAATAAATATAATTTTCCCCTAAAGTATTAATACATTTCATTAGTTAAAGCCAAGGATTCAAATTTCCAAAAACTGAATGACTATGCAGTCTGTGCAATACATTGGTCTTGAACTTACTCAAAATTGTAATGGTTTTGTGTGTAAACTTTTTCGAAGCCTCAATACCATGGCATCCTCAGCCCTCTTCATTCGTGCTTCAAGATACTTTGGGTTTCAGCAAACACCATTCTCTGCTAAACCAGCCAGCTGGGGTTTCTTGTTATGGCAATAATGGAAAGAACAAAAAACATGTGCACATGATCAATCCCTCATCATATCATCTATTTCTTCAATATCACTAACACCATAAAATGCTTCGTCAGATTGTTCTTCATATGTGCCATCTTGGTCGGTTTCCAAAGCCTCGGATTCTTCTTCACTGTCATCCTTATCCTCATAGATTTCAAAAGAAACTGGTAATGTTTGATTTTCGTCTCCCACTTCATCAACAACCTGATCAAAAGAAACCATGAATAATTGATCCCAAACTCTGCTAATACATCTAAACCGGGGGGAAAATCCTTACCCTTGTGTAAAGAATGTCTAAGCAGCTTGACAGAACAACGGCAGATTTAAAAGTGGAGACTCTAGATTCAATCAGCTACACAAAACAAAACAAGAAAATCAATTAAGAAAAGCACCATGGTAATGGGTGCAATAAGCTTAAAGTGTGTGTTAGAATTCATGATTTACTCAATGAGACAAAGCCTAGCTAGGATGCACCCGTACTCATCAAAATACTGATAGTATATAGAGTTATTGTGTGATATTCTCATCGATTACCAACAATACAGCTTTTCTCTAATTTTGACAACTAAAAAGTTATTTTAATGTTAACAAAAAATTCGATGCAGGACAAAGACGGTCAATGTCAATTATAATTAAATGTTGGGCTGTTCAAGAATCTGTAGATGGGGATCGTTAATGCTACTTTAACAGCCTTTTTTTTTTTTTTTTTTTGTCTCTCACTCTTTGTATTCAATTTATCTTAGATAACTAGGATTTATTTAAAATTAGGGGCTATATCCTATATAAAGGGGTTTTTTAAGGCAGTAAGGAGTGACCAGTTTTTTTTTTCTAATTTTCTGGTTGTTACCAGAAAACTTCTATAAAGCCATCCTTTCTTATATATGGAGCTTTTCCAACGTTGGAGCAACAAGCAAGGGATAGCCTTAAAAGATGTCCCTCTGCTGAAGAGGTGAGGAAAACGATTTTCCATGAGTCCCTTCAAAGCCCCATGCATAGTTGTCTTTCACGCAATCTTCTTTCAGTCCTAATGGAAGATTAACGGAAACTTAACGACAAAGCTAGTTGAGGACATATTAAGGAACCTGCTTTTGGTAAGGGATATCAATAAAACTCGCTTAAAGACCAAGATTATTTTTTTGCAAATAATCTGCTCCCTTGGAACAAGATTTGTGCTCTTAGATCCTATGGTGGGTTAGGCATACCTACCTAAAAAAGCCAACAAGGCATTTATCATAAAGATTGAACATGGATTATTAACCAACAAAGACGCATTATAGGCTTGTGTACTTCTCATGGTGGATAATTTACTTACAAATACCAAGAGAGCTAAGAGACAGATGACTCACCCAGAACTTTGCCCCAGATGTAGAGCTGTCAAAAAGCCCTTAAGCCCTAGGGCCGATCCATTAGGCCCCACAAAAAGCCCTTTTCAGTTTAGCCCTCTATCCTATAGGGTCATTTCTGTCTTAACCCATTGAAGCCCTCTCATTTTGAGGGCTAGGTTGGGGTTGGCCCGAGGGCCACAGATTTTTCCATCAATTTACATTTTTCTTCTTCTTCTAATCTAAGTTTACACTCACCAAATCTACAAAGGCTTGTTCTGATGTAATATGAACAATCCGGCTCCCCTGGACGCTCCGGATAAGTTCCAGATTCCATTATTTCAGTTGACCTCAATAGCCACAGTGCATCTGATATACCATTACATGAATAAGCCAAATTTTCAAAATAAGCATAATCTAAACGTGTAAATGAGCAAATGGAGTAATACAAGTGTGATAACCTCATCAATGTATACACAATGTCTGAGATCTTTTATTTCCCTCAACATTATACATAAATACAAACTTTGGCTTATGAATATGATATATGGAAGAACAGAGGAAGCATGCCAAAAAAATTATGATCCGCTTAAAAGAGGGGCTCCTTCCTACCATCCTGGATTAAATACAAATTTAAATTTTTATGGAAATTTATTTCATTTTGTCCAACATTTGTATCTGATTGTTATTAAGATTTTAGGTTAAATAAAATTAAATTGGTTGGAAAACCAAGTTGGAACTTGGTATAGGTTGTTGCTTGAGATTGAAAAATTACAAATAATTTAATAAAAATTAAGTATGAGTTTTTTTGTTCAATAAAAAAAAATACACATTAAAATTTTGAAGGCCCACGGGCTGGCCCTAACCCATAGGGCTTTTGGCCCATGTGGCCCAATATCATTGTGGGCTTTTTGACCCTACGGGCTTTTTTACCCTAACCCACATGGGCTAGGGTTAAATGGGCCGGGCCGGGCCATTTTGACAGCTCTACCCAGATGTCTTATTTGTTGGTTGCAGATGAATTCAAGAGGGGGTAAATTGAGTTTATAAATTTTTTGCCTCTTTTTGAAACAAAAACAGATTTCCAAAGATAATCAATAGAAAATAAAGCATGCCAAGATCACACAGCAATTTACGTGGGAAAACCTCTTTAGCTCAAGAGGAGTAAAACCCCACGGCACCAATCTGGATAAACTCTCCAATTGGTCAAAAACACTTCACTAAAAGAGCCAAAAAAAATAGTACAAGGTTAGTCCTACACTACCCTTATACAATTCACACCCAAATCTGAATGACTACTCAGCCACCCAAATAACACTTTACCAATAACTCACCTTCCGTCAACTCAACCACTCACGCATAATAGCTTAACTCTAAGCTAACAAAAAGATCTAATAATAGAAATACCATGTGCTTCTTGAATAAGCAGGTACAATAGCAAACCTATGAGCATTAAAAGAGAAACCTTTTCACCAAAAAATAAAGAAGAGAAACCTTGAGCGTGCCTTGATTGCCACAATATTATATCTTATGCTTATAATCTTCTGGAATGAAGTTTTATTTTTATACCCACCGAAAGACTGATTTTCAGATAATCTCTTTGACTTTGAGATTAACTCATTCAAAAAGTCATCAAGGTAACTCCTAAAAGACTGAAACCAATTGGTACCAGAGCTTGTTTCTCTTGTATTTCAGGTAACTCCTAAAAGAGAAGATCCAAGATGAACAACAAAGACAAAATCCAAGAAGGACTCTCAACTCAAAGGCCTCCTCTGTTTGATGGGAAAATCCATCCAGAGGTTTGTTTGTAAAACCAGTTTTTATCCTTGCTTCTCAAATATCTAAGGCAATCAAAGTAAAGATCAAATCACCTATGTTATATTGAAGCTTATCTTCACTTTCTTCAACTCTTCTTAAATGTTTCTTTGACTTTGAGATTAACTCATTCAAAAGTCATCTTTTTGCGGCCCAAGATAAGATGTTCATCTTTGTGGAAAGATCCGCAAGTTATTAAATTTACTGTTTTTTCCTTGAAGTTATCAGACTTATCCCATGTTTTTCTCTCTCTTCATGATATCTTCCGTATCTTCTCCAATTTTCATACAATCTTTAATTATCTTAAATATTATTTCAAATCATAATAAATATTATTCTGAAATCTCAATTAGTAATTTCAAGATAATAAAATATTATCAATTAAATTTACATTAAATTATTTGTAATCATCAAAACATATTTTAAATCAATTAAATAATTTGGGTATAACAAATATCCAACATTATTCGTAGTGAAAGTTGCCTCCATGTGTTCAGGGTTAAATTTAAGTTTAGCTTGTATGCTTGTTGATGAAAGTAAACTGGCCTTTGAAGGCCGATGCATGTAAGGTGTAAAACAAAAATTTTACTGCGGAACATACATGCACTCATAGATTCATGCTTTAAGACAGCATGATGTTACCTTGTTTTGGCCTGATCAGTCAGGGAGATGAGATGTCAGGCTTGAAGGGTTCAAACCCTCTAATGGTGATCCACACCACCGTTCGTCTATGATGCAAGAACTCTTTCTTGAAAGCCACCAGATGAACACCACAATGAGGCTTGCTATGCGCACAAGTGGTGAGGGTGGAGGCTAGGTATCCTGTTTGGAAAGGTGTACTGAGCTACCCTACAGAATGGTGCATAGAGGAGGAGAGTTGGCTTGGTTTTCCAATGAAACCTAAGGTGAGGAACATGTCTATTTATGCGCACCCTTTGGAGAGGAGGAGGGAATTCATTCATTCAAAATGAAAAACAAACTTTCAAATTTCTTTGAAAGTTGTGCATGAAACAGTGTGATAAGGTGGAGCTGTTGCAAAACAAACTTTGCCAACAACCTCCAATCTTATCCACATGAATTTAAATTCAAATTAATTTAAACTTAAATTCATAAACTATCATATAGTATATAGTTTTCATGCGCATAATTCAGCCCTATAAAGGGTCCAAATACATTGAGCAGTTGCATTCAAAATTTGAATCAACTTACCCACTGATTCCCTCAACCACCAAATCTGAATGGAGGTTTGTTTTAAGTGATAAGATAACACTCTTATCACTTAAAAGTGGTGCACCAAACAGCCTAGGGAGAGCCTCCAAAGATGCTTCTTCATCCAAGGAATATGCTCTAATAAGATCCTGTCTTATCCTTTTGTTATGAAACAACTTTTCAAAACCAATTCAAATTCGAATTCAAACACTTGAATTCAAACGTTCAAACATTCAAATTCAAAATTCAAAATTCAAAATTTCAAATTCAAAATTCGAATTTCAAAATTCAAATTCAAATTCAAATTTTAAAATTCAAATTTCAAATTTCAAATTTCAAATTCAAAATTCGAATTTCGAAATTCAAATTCTAAATTCAAATTTCAAAATTCAAAATTCAAATTCAAAATTCGAAATTCAAATATTTGATTATTAATTTAACTAATTAAATTAATTAGTAATGGCTTGGACTATCCAAGCCCATTACTAAACTCCATGCACCACCCATCCATTTAGGTGGGCTTCCAAACAGCTTCTTGGGCTAATAACATTATTAGGCCCAATACCTTTAAAGCTAGTCCATCATAACTACAAGGTGTTAGTGTGTGACCCATTAGGTCCAACTTAGCTACTGACATAACTGGGCTTGGGCCCAACAAGCCCACAACCCAATTAATGACAACACAGAGCACTAGCAATGCTTTGTTGCCCCAGAACTAGTCAGATTAATGACTTGATCATCCTATTGCACATATTTGGTTACCGTATGTATTTCCCTTCGTCTCGGTTATCTTCCCATTAACCTAGGGTAAGGAAATGTATCAACCCCTGCGGTTTAGGGTAAGCTTTATTCGAAATAGGGAATCTACAATTTACTGACTCTAAAGGCAGATCATCTCATGATCTCTTTTACTATGCATAGATTCCCGAGTCCCTGTAAATGTCATCCCGATTTCTCCGGTTTACAGATAACCTAATCTCTCACAGAGATTTGACGAATTCCTTCAGCTTATTACCCTAGCCCTGTGCCCTTTAAGGACACGCCCAACAGTATACCTATGAGTCTCCATGTTTCAGGCAGACGAGGTATACAATCAAAACATGCCTTCAAGAACACAGTCTAGGTAATAACTTCTGGTCTAAGGAAAGACACACCCAAACATAAAGAGATTACTCTAATGACACTATCTGTGAGATTTCCTCATAGAGTCTCTTTTTGGGTCTGTTCAGTGCGAGCTATACTCTTATAGGTCCACCCACGACTTTAGCTAAGATATCTCCATATACAAGTAGATAAGTCGTACTAGTCTTTACTCGAGATCACTGATCCCCAACTCAGTGTCTCTAGACTAGGAACATATAATTAGGAATAGACATGCAATATCCTTGAATCCTCATGATCGTGATCTCATCACAGATACTCAAGAGATACCTGTTCTATTCCAAGGTGTTTATCCAGTTCATTCATATAATATTAACAGTAATATCGAGACACAATATGAAACTGAATAAATAGTGCTTACATTTATTTGCGACAAATAAAGTTCTACATCTAGTGTCCTTTATTTAATCAAAAGATTGTCTCTAGGACACCCATATGCTAACAGTTGACATCTTATAATACTTCAAATTTAAAATATTTTGCTAAAATTTATATTGTATAGGATAATTTGCAATGAGTTGAAGTGACTAGTGAATGATTACATTTGATATCTCTCATATGTGGTGTTTGGATGAGAAGCGATGAGAGTTTATTGACCAATCACGCATCAACTTATTTTTATAACCTTTTCCATTTTATATGATCCAAAAGTATGAGGGGAGAATGCCATGTGGCAAGCAACTCTGTTGTACCAATAAACTCGTTGATACAGAGAAATAGCAGTAACGGATTTTTATATTATGGTATTTGGTTTATCCTTTTTCAATTTCAATCAGGGTATAATTAATGTTAAAGGTCTTTATAAAATTGTTTCTTTAAGATCGAAATCTCAATCTTGAAATTCAAAGGTCATCTTGAAATTCTCATTTTATTTTTATATACCTAGACTTTTTGGATAAATTCCAAATTACGTACATGATAGATGAAATATACATTTAAACAAATTCTTGATGATCTTAAACAAAGAAAGTTGGAAATTCGAACGTAATAAGAACATATATTCTTGAACAAACAACTATGGTACCTTGAACAACTTCTGCGTTTTTATTTACATATTTTTCTATAAAAATAAACTATGATAAAATGAAGGTTGAATTACTTCTATTTGTCTGCGGAGTGTTGCATTTTCAGTAATTCAAACAAGCTTCCATCATAAACACCTCGGATTGTTTCTTTCTGCAGCAAGCCACTCTTGTCTTTGGCAAGTTTGAAAAGGACTTTCCATTCAACCATGCTACCAATCCTGTGCATCAAATGGTTGCAACATTTTAATGGTTATAAATTTTCCACAGGGAAAAGAATATTAATTAACAGTGGAAAAATAATGCATGTGATTCCATATAATAGATATCACAAACCTACCTTCCTTTTATATCTTTAGGCTCTCTGTTTGCCTTTAACATCTCCTTCAGCTCATCATATGTTAAAGCATTTGGATGTGTATGTGCATGTTTGGTGAAAATTTCTTCAAATTTTGAAGGAACAAACCTAGAACAAGCATGCTAGTAAAGTAATGGTAATGGTAATGAAAAGCAAATAATAGTTTTAAAGTACTTAAATGAAATAAATAAATAAATAGAGTTAGGATCCTTTGACACCAGTATCAAATTTGAAATTTGACGCCTCATTTGAGAATCATTAGATCAAAAAAGATCAATGGTATCACATGCTTACAAATCAGAGTCATTGATCTTTTTTGATCTAATGGCTCTTAGGCAACGGCGGACCTATATGTGTGCAAGTGTCTGCACTTGCACACACAATTTTTTTGGAAAATAAAATATATTTTGGGTCATCAATAAAAATTATAGGGTCCAATTTAATCATTTAAAAAAAAATGTCATCTCGTGATCTCTAAATTTCACAACAGACCCATGTTAGTTCTTTTGAGGGATTAATGTGGATCTTTTTGAATTTCAAGGGACCACAATTTTGATTATCTGGGTCTATTTTGAAATTTTGAGGGACCACAAGTCGATTTTTTTTCCTAAGGGATTAAATTGGGACCCGTAATTTTTTGAGGATCCAAAATATTATATTGAAATAGTTTAGTTGAGTCTTGATTACTTTTTTTATTTTAAGTTAAAGTTTTCTTTTCTATTTTCTGTTTATATTCTTTCATATTTTAATATATTTAAAAAAATTCTTTAATCTAAATGTGCAGAGATAAATAAAATTTTCTAGGTCCGCTGTCAATTTTCAAATTTGACACTAAAAGGATCCTGCCCTCAAATAAATATAATATATAGTTAAATGCAATGTGTAAACAACTACCTTCCTTCGGTATCATATACTCCGGTGTCACTACCATGTTTCGCGAGTTGGATATTCTTAACTTCAATTGGAAAAAGTAGAGATGGAAACTTTCCCTACACCACAATAATCGGATAATTAGTGGTAACGGGGAAACATACATTTTTTTTTAGAAATTCATGATAATTGCATTTTGTAAAAGATAAAATTTCACCCCTCATTTCGGAAAGAAAAATTATAGTAATTATGATCTCATATATGAACAATCATTAGAGGTTTTTGTGAAATTAAAAGCAATATATATGTCGATATAAGATAGGGTTGGTAAAATGGACCAACTAGACTCAACCTGACCAAACCCGCGTTCAATCGAAAAAAACGAGCCGGGTTAGGGTTGACTCGAAAAATAAATGAGCCAGAAAATTCAACCCAACCCGACCCGAGTTGGGTTAGGATTGGCTCGCGAGTTGGCTCGAAAAAATGAAAAATAAAATAAAATTCCATTCATGCTTAACTTCTCAATACAAAGACATTATACAGATAAATTATAAAAAATTTCTTTTGCATTTGAACTTAGACTTATTGGCAGTTGGCACCACATTCACACTGTCACACATACTATAAAAAAGGTCCTTAATGCACGATTTTGGACTTATTGGCAGCTGTAGGGTATTTTCGTTTGGGTCTTGGGAATGGTGATGGTTCTTTTGACTCCGGAGTAAGACTCTTAAGTCTTACTCCTCATCTCAGCCGTTGATAGACGGAAATCAATGATTGTCATTTATAGTGTAATTAATAATTAATTAATATAACTTCCTAAACTATAACCATTGGATAGACGGAAATCAACGACTAGGATGAGAAATAAGACTTATAAATCTTACTCAATAGTCAAATGATCTCTCTCCCTTTGGAATTGGGATTTTAGATTTTAGCTTTCCAGTTTTCACTTTACTTTCATTAATTTTTAAACTTTTATATTAAAAAAAAATCATAAGCCACGAGTCAACCCGCGAGTTAGCTCAATTTTTTTTGAGTTGAAATGAATGACTCGAGTTATTAATTCAATTTCTCTAATATAACCCGACTTTGCCAAACCTACTATATGAGTCAATGGCCATACATATATATATATATATATATATATATATATATATATAGGGGTACATTTATCAATGGCCATATATTATTAACCCCAAAACTACGTCGTTTTGATTAATGAAGGGTGTACATGTAATTTTAGGTGAATCAATGAAGGGTATTTCAGTAAAATCAGTAAAATGTATATGATATAAAAATAAATAAAATTATTAATTATATATATTTCAGTAAAATATATATATATTTGTTACAATGGCCAGATATTATTAATTTTGCGTACGGTGTACACTTTTTGATGCTTCTCGTCTTTAGTTTGTTGTTTAAGTCAACAATTTAAGAGTTTTATAATTCTCATGTTGAAGGAGAATTAAAATCTCATGTTATAGAGATAAAAAGCATATGAGACCCATGCAGTAGAAAAAATTATATGTAAGATCTATGTCAGCATGAAAATCGAAGAATTTGTAAGAAAATTGTAATTCTCATATTGAATGAGAATTATAAAATCTACAATTTAATTACCATAATTTCCTTCGGTGGATAAGATTTTTCAATATGGACAAAAGAAAGATATTTTAGTGGCCTGCAATAATTTATGCAACATCATTTTCACTTCAATCACCCTAAAATGTGTCACGTCACCCTCGAATGTCTTTTTCCATAGGTAAACCAACCTTTAACGGAAAGTCATATAAAAGCTAAGTAAAATCGAGAGAATACCTTGCTTGACGGAGAAAGCTAGTAATATATTGTTTTGATATATATATTTTTTTTATCTTAAAAGTAAAATTTCAACTTGATCTTATGAATAATTTAAGTCACGGAAAAAATTATATTTACTATTTTTTTTTATTATCTCTTACTATTAAATTTTAACAATTAATCTTTGTCAATTTAACAGTTATAATTTATTGAAAATTAATAATTAATTAATAAATATGATCCAATAAATTACAGTTATTGGATTGACAAAAATTAACCATCAAGATTTAATAATAAGAAAAGAAATACTAATTATAATCAATATAATTTTACTTGCATAATTATAAAAGACAAAAGTAAGAAAATAAAAATTTTAAAGGAATAAAGAGAGAAAGAGAGGTACAGGGCGAGTGCTCTGACTGAGACCCAAATTGATGAAAAGAGCAAGACCAGTGGACAACAAGATCCCACTTCCGACTTCACGCAACCCTGTAATTTATCATAAGTTACCAATATATGTCATAAACTCAAAAATTGTTAACACTAGAGAACAGCTTCTTCTTTTTTTCCTTTTTTTTTTTTGCTGCATACATGTATATATATGAAGGAAAATGTATAACATTAAAAGGGAAAGGAAAAGCATAGAAAAACCTTTATAAGTCTCCCATGGGTAAATAACACCATCTTTATTCAAATCAAAGAATGCAGCATGCTTCTGTAGAACGTTTTCATGAAGTGGAACGGGTTTCTCCCCTATATCACCAACTACTCCTGCATGTTCATTGATTTTAAGAACATCAAAGTGGAAATGGAAGAGATAATGGCTGCAAAGATAAAAAAAAAAAAAAAAAAAAAGGAATGAAAAGAAGACAAAATTATGGCATACCCTCTAGTTTTTTGCTTTCTGATGGAAGAGAAAAAGCCATAAGGATAGAATGCTGAATCCAAAAGGAAGCAAATTCAGAAGTAAAAGAGCTTTTACGAATTAAGCTATAACAAGATATTTGGGGTTATACATATTTATAGAGATATATAAAATATAATTAATATGAAAAAATGTTTATCGTGTGATACAAGATAAAATTATTTTTTGCAAATCGAAAATGATATTATTTTGGAGTTTAGAAAAAGAAATAAATACATTTTAAAAATTTATTTTACTCTTATATCATGAATTTTATTTTGTTGAAATATCTTAAATTTTTTTTTTCAAAATTTAAAATAATATTATTTGAGACTATTGAAAATAATTTTATATTCGTTATGGGATACATTTTCTACTTATTTTTTTTTTCATATCTATCACTTTTTATTACCGTTAAATCAAAATTTAAGTTTTTAATATAATGATGATAAAGAGTGATAAATAAAATACATAGACATAAAATTGATAAATATAGGTATGGGAAAGCATACCGTGAAGGAGACCACCGCCCTGTTATTTGGAGACGTGTTCATCCAATCTTATTTGTTTTGCTGTTTCTTCAACAGATCTACTCAACCTAACAGCTGTATATATCACCGTTACATCAGCTATATATTTTGATTATTGTAAAAATGCTACATGAAGTGGAATGCTGGCTAGTACATAAGTAAGTAATGTGAGTATAATATGAGAGTAGTAGAGATGAGGATGTTAAGCTGGATGTATGATTATACAATGATGAATAAGATAAGAAATGAAGATATTCGACGAAAGGTCGGAGTAGTACCGGTAGCCGAGAAGATGAGAGAACATAAATTGAGGTGGTTTGGGCACGTGATGAGAAGGCACCTGGATGCTCTTGTAAGAACAGAAGTTTGTTACCAAGAGCTCAACACAAAAAGAGGCAGAGGTCGGCCGAAACTTACTTGGGGTAAAGTAATAAAACAAAAATTTAATGGAATGAAATATAAATTGACGGACGGTATGTCTTAGAACGGAATGGAGAAAAGTTATAAGTATGGTGGAGAGTTAGACCCGTTGTTATTCCTATGTTCCAGATGGTCCATTTTTAGTCATTTTCCCCTTCATTTCCCCCTCCTCTTCTTTTCCCTTTCTTTTTTACTTTTATATATATATATATATATATATATATATATATATATATATATATATATATATTTATTTAATTATTTTTTATTTATTTATTTATTATTAATTTTTTTCAATTGTTTTATATCTTTTATGTGGATTTATCTACACCAACTCCAATTAATTTAGGATAAAGATGATGTTGATGTTGAGGTTGATCGTGGAAATGGCATTTATTTGTTTTTTTCTTTTTAGTAGAGTTGTCCACTTCGTCTTAATTTGATGCTGCAAAACTGACAACTAACAAATATAATGAATTTAAATTTAAGACAAAACAAAAGTTCGGTATTTAAAAAACTTCCCTTTAGTGAAGGCTTAAGCTATAATATATATCATATCTTATACGGGTAACTAAAAAATTATGAATAATTTTTTATTAATAATAATATATTAATTATTTTTATTAATAATTATTACTTAAAAAATTAAAGTCAATTTACAAAAAAAGGATATTTTAGATCATGAAATTTATTACCTATAAATTATTTTATGTATTTGAAACTATCTATAATCTATTCATTCACTTTGTTGGTTTTCATTGATAGGACAAGATAAATCTTTTCATCCTACTGGAATTAGAAAATAATTTTAATTAATTGGCACATATCAACATATCACAGCATAGCAACTTAACGTACGTGATAGCACTGAGAATGTTAGAAAGTACCCAACAACAAAAAAAAAGACATGGGTTCATGTTATTAAAATCTCGATTTATCATTATATTTTACTTTTTTTATGATTTTTTTCATCAAAATAATTTTATTAATATTCCAAACGCTTTTACGTTTTCATGAATTTTTATGATTTTTTTACATTACGATTTTAAGTTTTACGATTTTTTAATCTCCTTTTAATTTTACTTAAGATCTCAATTTTAACAACATTGCATCGGTTGACATGACTGTTATTGTCAACAGTAAGCGTTATAATAAAAGGAAATTTCCTAATGGTATTGAGGCCATTACTACAAGAAGATAATATTAAGGTTATCCTACATAGATAATATTTATTGTTCGGTGTTTAAAATTAAGAGTATGTTAAGTATGGTATTTGAGATAGGTTAATGATGGATCTCATCTGCCGTTGTTCCTTTGGTATTACCGGTATATATATATATATATATATATATATATATATGTATAGAGCAGTTCCTTTAGTGGTGATCATGACAATGACAGTTATGGAGAAAAGTGAGATCATGGAATCAAACCCATGATCTCGATCCAAGGGTAGGCCAAAATCGAATAATGAATTAAACCCGAAATACTTATACCGTCCTTAAATGAAATAAATTGGAAGATTACGAGAAATTTCTATTGCCGAGGTTATTGGAAGATTATTAAAGTTGCTGTAAAAAGCTCTAAAAACATAACCACAAGTGATGGTATAGTTGGTAAACAGATTGTTTACGAAAGAAATTAGCCTCATTTAAATGGGTGATCAAAACACTTTTGAAGAATTAATTCAACCAAAAATTTTAAGTTATTGAATGTGAGCCTTTTTAATTGTTTATATTATTTTTTAACAATACCTATGAAAAAAAAACTCTAAAAACATTAGATTCCCCTATGGGACGGTTATGAAAATTGCATGGTAATGTTTATGTTACTAGTGAAGTCTCAAAGAAACTTAAGTAAGAGACATAACTAAGATAAGTACATGACTTCATATAACAAACAACTAAATTTTGCGTGTATATATATATATATATATAGGGTAAATATTTCTACGGCCACTTTAGATAAGTTTATCTACAACTAGCCCCAAAACTACGTCGTTTTGATTAATGAAGTGTGTTTATACAATTTTAGGTGAATTAATGAAGGATGTTTTAGTGAAATGCATATGATAGAAAAATAAATAAAATTACAAAAACACCCTTCATTGATTCACCTAAAATTACATAAACACCTATCATTAATCAAAACGACGTAGTTTTGGAGCAAGCTGTAGATAAGCTTATCTAAAGTGGTTGTAGAAATATTTTTTCCTATACATATATGTGCAGGATCCTTTGACACCAGTGTCAAATTTCAAATTTCACACCTCATCTGAAAGCCATTTAGATCAAAAAAGATCAACGCCTCTGATTCATAAGCATCTGACATCATTATTATTTTTATCTAACGGCTATCAGATGAGGTGTCAAATTTGAAATTTGATACTGGTGTAAAATGGTCTTACCTTATATATATATATATATATATATATATATATATATATATATATATATATATATAATAAAATCATTTCTGTAGCCACTTTACGTACAACAACGACAGGTGTTTGGTTATGATTCCCCACATTTAATGCTTTCATCTTTTGTATGGTGTTATATATATATATATATGTCAAGAATTTGATTGCCAGCATTAATATTTTCAAGTATATATATGTCAAGAATTTGATTGCTGCACGTACTAAAAAGGATATATATATATATATATATATATATATATATATATATATATATATATAGCAGCTACAGAAATATAAACCCCTATATATGAATGTAAGTATGTGACACCTATATATATGTGGGGCAAAATATTCTTACATCGGTGTAAAAGTTACACTTTTTTTATCTAACTGCTCTCATATATGGGATATCAAATTTGAATTTTGATACTGGTGTAAAATACCTTATATATATATATATATATATATATATATATATATATATATATATATATATATATATATAGAGGAAAGCATACCGTGTTAGTGTAGGAAACCTTGGACGCTGGCCCCGTTAATTGGAGACGTTTCATCGAAGTTTGCACAGTTTTTGTTGTTTCTTCCACATCCACACAACCTAAACAGCTGGAGCAGAATGAGTTAGCTTTAAACGGAAATTTATTCCCTGCTCCTTGATTTCCTTTTTCTTCTCCCCCTCTCTCTCTCTCCTCTCTCCTCTTTCTCTCTCTATTTTTTTTCTCTTGAAGGACCAATAAGCAGGGAGCGCTACATTTTCTCTCGCTTTAAACAATGTATTAGCATGCACGCAACTGCACAAATGGCAGATTGTTAGGTGAAGAGATCAGCATGTGCATAAGCTAGAGTTCTACTGGTATACGTAGGAGACCAATGGCGTTAGAAGATTTTGACACATAGGTTAATGAGTTAGTGGTTGGCATCTATAACCACGTGAACAGTTATGTTAGTTACTCAGCGCATGAGTAGTTATAGGGATTGCTTAGTAGAGTTGTATTAGGGAATTGATGTATAAAAGAGAGAAAAATTTAACATATTTGGATCACCTGAATAATAATCTTGAGTTTATTCTCTTTTTCTTCCTCTTTAGTTACCTCTCTTAGGGTCAATACACTAACACAGATGCAGAAAGTTTTATTTATACGTTTGCTTTTAATTTTGACACAAAATATATGGCTTGCATATTACACAAAGGTTCATGTCGTCAGCAGTTGCTTCACGTCTCGGCGAATGGATTTTTTTTTTTCTGGTTTATTAAAGAGTATTTCTCACTATTAGGGGTGTAAATGGATTAGGTCAATGTCTACGGCCTAACTTATATTAGATCAGACTTAGCTTATTATAAATAGTAAAATAGAACGGACTTAATTTTTTTAAAAAACCTAGGTAGAAAATAAGTCATAAACTTTTTTGTACATGTAGGGCCTATAAGCTTACAGGTCAACATATATCATATTATTTATTTAAAAAAAATAAATTAAATTATTATTTTAATTATTTTAAATAATAAAGTAATATTATTTTAGTTATTTTTTTAATTATAGAATGTTTAATAAGCTTAAAGAGGCTAACAAGTTTGGACCAAGGCTTTTATTTTTTAAATATAGGTCAAACTAGACTTGTAATTTGGGATCTACACAATCTAATAGGTCAGGCCAAAATTTACACCCCTAGTCAATACTTAACCTAACTTATATACTATTATCTACAATTTCTACTTTATAGTTTCAACTATGTTCTAATTATGATTTAGTCTTTAATTAGTGCCAAAATTTCCCTTATTTAGTCTTTAATAGTGAAGTCAATACTCAAATACATTTCCAATGATATTGTCTCATCTATAATTTAGAACTACTAAAAAAAAAAAAACTACTCACCGGAAGTAATCCTTGTTCTAATTATTACTCTTACTACCTAATTATTTATCATTGGATCAATTTGAAAATGCTTAAAAAATGAAAAAAAAAAACTAACTGCCATTGATTTTAAATTAATCAAACGGTAACCAATCAGACAATAACAATAAAGCTAAAATGGTAATAAATATAATTTTCCCCTAAAGTATTAATACATTTCATTAGTTAAGGGATTCAAATTTCCAAAAACTGAATGACTATGCAGTCTGTGCAATACATTGGTCTTGAACTTACTCAAAATTGTAATGGTTTTGTGTGTAAACTTTTTCAAAGCCTCAATACCATGGCATCCTCAGCCCTCTTCATTCGTGCTTCAAGATACTTTGGGTTTCATCAAACACCATTCTCTGCTAAACCAACCAGCTGGGGTTTCTTGTTATGGCAGTAACGGAAAGAAAAAAAAACATGTGCACATGATCACTCGCTCATCATATCATCTATTTCTTCAATATCACTAACACCATAAAATGCTTCGTCAGATTGTTCTTCATATGTGCCATCTTGGTCGGTTTCCAAAGCCTCGGATTCTTCTTCACTGTCATCCTTATCCTCATAGATTTCAAAAGAAACTGGTAATGTTTGATTTTCGTCTCCCACTTCATCAACAACCTGATCAAAAGAAACCATGAATAATTGATCCCAAACTCTGCTAATACATCTAAACCGGGGGGAAAATCCTTACCCTTGTGTAAAGAATGTCTAAGCAGCTTGACAGAACAACGGCAGATTTAAAAGTGGAGACTCTAGATTCAATCAGCTACACAAAACAAAACAAGAAAATCAATTAAGAAAAACACTAAGGTAATGGGTGCAATAAGCTTAAAGTGTGTGTTAGAATTCATGATTTACTCAATGAGACAAAGCCTAGCTAGGATGCACCCGTACTCATCAAAATACTGATCTCACTTACAGAGAGCTTGTCAAACTACATCATAAATCAAGATGATAGAACAGATCTCACCTGGAATAAAGAGTTCAAAGCGGGTAATGAAGATTCCTGGGACATTATCCCACTTACATGCTGTAGAAGTAGACACTTGAGCCATGGAAGAGCACATGTCAAAATTGCACCCCTAAAATAGAAAGAGAGAATACCGTATATATAGAGTCCATCAGGAATTGATGCAGAATCTGACAACTAAAAAGTTATTTTAATGTTAACAAAAAATTCGATGCAGGACAAAGACGGTCAATGTCAATTATAATTAAACGTTGGGCTGTTCAAGAATCTGTAGATGAGGATTGTTGATGCTGCTTTAACAGTCTTTTTTGTTTTTTTTTTTTTTGTCTCTCACTCTCTCTGTAATCAATTTATCTTGGATAACTAGGATTTATTTAAAATTAGGGGCTATATCCTATATAAAGGGGTTTTTAAGTCAGTAGTGACCAGTTTTTTCTTCTAATTTTCTGGTTGTTACCAGAAGACCATCTATAAAGCCATCCTTTCTTATATATGGAGCTTTTCCAACACAAGCAAGGGATAGCCTTAAAAGATGTCCCTCTGCTGAAGAGGTGAGGAAAACGATTTTCCATGAGTCCCTTCAAAGCCCCATGCATAGTTGTCTTTCACGCAATCTTCTTTCAGTCCTAATGGAAGATTAACGGAAACTTAACGACAAAGCTAGTTGAGGACATATTTAGGAACCTGCTTTTGGTAAGGGATATCAATAAAACTCGCTTAAAGACCAAGATTATTTTTTTTGCAAATAATCTGCTCCTTTGGAACAAGATTTGTGCTCTTAGATCCTATGGTGGGTTAGGCATACCTACCTAAAAAAGCCAACAAGGCATTTATCATAAAGATTGAACATGGATTATTAACCAACAAAGAGACGCATTATAGGCTTGTGTACTTCTCATGGTGGATAATTTACTTACAAATGCCAAGAGAGCTAAGAGACAGATGACTGACCCAGAACTTTGCCCCGGATGTCTTATTTGTTGGTCGCAGATCAGTTCAAGAGGGGGTAAATTGAGTTTATAAAATTTTCGCTCTTTTTAAAACAAAAACAGATTTTCAAAGATAATCAATAAAAAAGAAAGCATGCCAAGATCACACAGCAACTTACGTGGGAAAACCTCTTTAGCTCAAGAGGAGTAAAACCCCACGGCACCAATCTGGATAAACTCTCCAATTGGTCAAAAACACTTCACTAAAAGAGCCAAAAAAAAATAGTACAAGGTTAGTCCTACACTACCCTTATACA
The DNA here is from genome assembly GCA_032173675.1 of Gastrolobium villosum. Classification (NCBI taxonomy): domain Eukaryota; kingdom Viridiplantae; phylum Streptophyta; class Magnoliopsida; order Fabales; family Fabaceae; genus Gastrolobium; species Gastrolobium villosum. The sequence continues at coordinate 22,178 of JAVKPL010004697.1, forward strand.
ATTCACACCCAAATCTGAATGACTACTCAGCCACCCAAATAACACTTCACCAATAACTCACCTTCCGTCAACTCAACCACTCACGCATAATAGCTTAACTCTAAGCTAACAAAAATATTTAATAATAGAAATACCACGTGCTTCTTGAATAAGCAGGTACAATAGCAAACCTATGAGCATTAAGGGGGCGTTTGGTATGGAAATTTTTTTTAGAATAGTAGAGAAATGTAATAGATAGAGAAATGATTGAAAAGATGGATAAAGTGAAATAGGTAGAAAAATGTAAAAAAAAGTTGTTTGGTGGGGGAAAACTTTACTGGGAAAATTAGGTAGCTTTATGAAATCAACAGTGCATTAAAAGTGAGATAATCGGTTTTCCAAAAATCCCACCTTCAAATTGGGTTTTTGAACAGTGAGGATATCTATTTTCTCATAAATCCTGGATAGATGGATTTTTGGAGAAATATACTTCCTGAAAGATAGATATCCTCCAAAAACCTAACCAACCAAACACCACCTAAAAGAGAAACCTTTTCACCAAAAAAAAAAGAAGAGAAACCTTGAGCGTGCCTTGATTGCCACAATATTATATCTTATGCTTATAATCTTCTGGAATGAAGTTTTATTTTTATACC
>JAVKPL010004698.1:0-22691 GCA_032173675.1 Gastrolobium villosum
ATCAATTTTTTTTGCATTTATTTTATTCATCAGTTTTCAACGGAATTCGTTTTCCGTCGAAAAACTTCACAAAAGGAATTTATTTTGCAATTTATTTTATTCATCCATTTTCGACGGAATTCGATTTCCGTCAAAAATCTTCTACAAAATCCATTTTCGTCGAAAAACTTCACAAAATCAATTTCTTTTGCATTTATTTTATTCATCCATTTTCGACGGAATCCGTTTTCCGTCCAAAAACTTCATAAAATCAATTTCTTTTGCATTTATTTTATTCATCCATTTTCGACGGAATTCATTTTCCGTCAAAAATCTTCGACGGAATCCATTTTCCGTCGAAAAACTTCACAAAATAAATTGCTTTTGCATTTATTTTATTCATCAGTTTTCGATGGAATCCATTTTCCGTCGAAAAACTTCACAAAATCAATTTCTTTTGCATTTATTTTATTCATCAGTTTTCGACGAAATCCATTTTCCGTCAAAAAACTTCACAAAATCAATTTCTTTTGCATTTATTTTATTCATCAGTTTTCGACGAAATTCTTTTTCTGTCGAAAAATTTCACAAAGTCAATTTCTTTTACATTTATTTTATTCATCCATTTTCGACGGAATACATTTTCCGTCAAAAATCTTCGATGGAATCCCTTTTCCGTCGAAATACTTCACAAAGTCAATTTCTTTTGCATTTATTTTATTCATCAGTTTTTGACGGAAATTTGACGGAATCCATTTTCCGTCGAAAAACTTCACAAAATCAATTTCTTTTGCATTTATTTTATTCGTCAGTTTTCGACGAAATTCTTTTTCCGTCGAAAAACTTCACAAAGTCAATTTCTTTTGCATTTATTTTATTCATCCATTTTCGACGGAATACATTTTCCGTCAAAAATCTTCGATGGAATCCCTTTTCCGTCAAAAATCTTCGATGGAATCCCTTTTCCGTCGAAATACTTCACAAAGTCAATTTCTTTTGCATTTATTTTATTCATCAGTTTTCGACAGAATCCATTTTCCATCGAAAAAATTCACAATATCAATTTCTTTTGCATTTATTTTATTCATCCATTTTCGACGGAATCCATTTTCCGTCAAAAAACTTCACAAAATCAATTTCTTTTGAATTTATTTTATTCATTCATTTTCGACGGAAGACATTTTCCGTCCAAAATCTTCGACGGAATCCATTTTCCGACGAAAAACTTCACAAAATCAATTTCTTTTGCATTTATTTTATTCATCCATTTTCGACGGAATCCGTTTTCCGTCAAAAAACTTCACAATATCAATTTCTTTTGCATTTATTTTATTCATCCATTTTAGACGGAATCCGTTTTCCGTCCAAAAACTTCACAAAATCAATTTCTTTTGCATTTATTTTATTCATCCGTTTTCGACGAAATCCATTTTTCATCGAAAAACCCCACAAAATCAATTTCTTTTGCATTTATTTTATTCATTAGTTTTCGACGAAATTCATTTTCCGTCGAAAAACTTCACAAAATGAATTTCTTTTGCAATTTATCTTATTCATCCGTTTTCGATGGAATTCGTTTTCGGTCAAAAATCTTCACAAAATCAGTTTCTTTTGCATTTATTTTATTCATCCATTTTCGACGGAATCCATTTTCCGTTAAAAAACTTCACAAAATCAATTTCTTTTGAATTTATTTTATTCATCAGTTTTCGACAGAATCCATTTTCCATCGAAAAACTTCACAAAATCAATTTCTTTTGCATTTATTTTATTCATCCATTTTCGACGGAATACATTTTCCGTCAAAAAACTTCACAAAATCAATTTCTTTTGAATTTATTTTATTCATCCATTTTCGACGGAAGACATTTTCCGTCCAAAATCTTCGACGGAATCCATTTTCCGAACGAAAAACTTCACAAAACCAATTTCTTTTGCATTTATTTTTTTCATCCATTTTCGACGGAATCCATTTTCCGTCGTAGGAATCCATTTTCCGTCGAAATACTTCACAAAATCAATTTCTTTTGCATTTATTTTATTCATCTGTTTTCGACGGAATCCATTTTCCATCGAAAATCTTCACAAAATCAATTTTTTTTGCAATTATTTTATTCATCAGGTTTCAACGGAATTCGTTTTCCGTCGAAAAACTTCACAAAAGGAATTTATTTTGCAATTTATTTTATTCATCCATTTTCGACGGAATTCGATTTCCGTCAAAAATCTTCTACAAAATCCATTTTCGTCGAAAAACTTCACAAAATCAATTTCTTTTGCATTTATTTTATTCATCCATTTTCGACGGAATCCGTTTTCCGTCCAAAAACTTCATAAAATCAATTTCTTTTGCATTTATTTTATTCATCCATTTTCGACGGAATTCATTTTCCGTCAAAAATCTTCGACGGAATCCATTTTCCGTCGAAAAACTTCACAAAATAAATTGCTTTTGCATTTATTTTATTCATCAGTTTTCGATGGAATCCATTTTCCGTCGAAAAACTTCACAAAATCAATTTCATTTGCATTTATTTTATTCATCAGTTTTCGACGAAATCCATTTTCCGTCAAAAAACTTCACAAAATCAATTTCTTTTGCATTTATTTTATTCATCAGTTTTCGACGAAATTCTTTTTCCGTCGAAAAATTTCACAAAGTCAATTTCTTTTACATTTATTTTATTCATCCATTTTCGACGGAATACATTTTCCGTCAAAAATCTTCGATGGAATCCCTTTTCCGTCGAAATACTTCACAAAGTCAATTTCTTTTGCATTTATTTTATTCATCAGTTTTTGACGGAAATTTGACGGAATCCATTTTCCGTCGAAAAACTTCACAAAATCAATTTCTTTTGCATTTATTTTATTCGTCAGTTTTCGACGAAATTCTTTTTCCGTCGAAAAACTTCACAAAGTCAATTTCTTTTGCATTTATTTTATTCATCCATTTTCGACGGAATACATTTTCCGTCAAAAATCTTCGATGGAATCCCTTTTCCGTCAAAAATCTTCGATGGAATCCCTTTTCCGTCGAAATACTTCACAAAGTCAATTTCTTTTGCATTTATTTTATTCATCAGTTTTCGACAGAATCCATTTTCCATCGAAAAAATTCACAATATCAATTTCTTTTGCATTTATTTTATTCATCCATTTTCGACGGAATCCATTTTCCGTCAAAAAACTTCACAAAATCAATTTCTTTTGAATTTATTTTATTCATTCATTTTCGACGGAAGACATTTTCCGTCCAAAATCTTCGACGGAATCCATTTTCCGACGAAAAACTTCACAAAATCAATTTCTTTTGCATTTATTTTATTCATCAATTTTCGACGGAATCCGTTTTCCGTCAAAAAACTTCACAATATCAATTTCTTTTGCATTTATTTTATTCATCCATTTTAGACGGAATCCGTTTTCCGTCCAAAAACTTCACAAAATCAATTTCTTTTGCATTTATTTTATTCATCCGTTTTCGACGAAATCCATTTTTCATCGAAAAACCCCACAAAATCAATTTCTTTTGCATTTATTTTATTCATTAGTTTTCGACGAAATTCATTTTCCGTCGAAAAACTTCACAAAATGAATTTCTTTTGCAATTTATTTTATTCATCCGTTTTCGATGGAATTCGTTTTCGGTCAAAAATCTTCACAAAATCAGTTTCTTTTGCATTTATTTTATTCATCCATTTTCGACGGAATCCATTTTCCGTTAAAAAACTTCACAAAATCAATTTCTTTTGAATTTATTTTATTCATCAGTTTTCGACAGAATCCATTTTCCATCGAAAAACTTCACAAAATCAATTTCTTTTGCTTTTATTTTATTCATCCATTTTCGACGGAATACATTTTCCGTCAAAAAACTTCACAAAATCAATTTCTTTTGAATTTATTTTATTCATCCATTTTCGACGGAAGACATTTTCCGTCCAAAATCTTCGACGGAATCCATTTTCCGAACGAAAAACTTCACAAAACCAATTTCTTTTGCATTTATTTTTTTCATCCATTTTCGACGGAATCCATTTTCCGTCGTAGGAATCCATTTTCCGTCGAAATACTTCACAAAATCAATTTCTTTTGCATTTATTTTATTCATCTGTTTTCGACGGAATCCATTTTCCATCGAAAATCTTCACAAAATCAATTTTTTTTGCAATTATTTTATTCATCAGTTTTCAACGGAATTCGTTTTCCGTCGAAAAACTTCACAAAAGGAATTTATTTTGCAATTTATTTTATTCATCCATTTTCGACGGAATTCGATTTCCGTCAAAAATCTTCTACAAAATCCATTTTCGTCGAAAAACTTCACAAAATCAATTTCTTTTGCATTTATTTTATTCATCCATTTTCGACGGAATCCGTTTTCCGTCCAAAAACTTCATAAAATCAATTTCTTTTGCATTTATTTTATTCATCCATTTTCGACGGAATTCATTTTCCGTCAAAAATCTTCGACGGAATCCATTTTCCGTCGAAAAACTTCACAAAATAAATTGCTTTTGCATTTATTTTATTCATCAGTTTTCGATGGAATCCATTTTCCGTCGAAAAACTTCACAAAATCAATTTCTTTTGCATTTATTTTATTCATCAGTTTTCGACGAAATCCATTTTCCGTCAAAAAACTTCACAAAATCAATTTCTTTTGCATTTATTTTATTCATCAGTTTTCGACGAAATTCTTTTTCCGTCGAAAAATTTCACAAAGTCAATTTCTTTTACATTTATTTTATTCATCCATTTTCGACGGAATACATTTTCCGTCAAAAATCTTCGATGGAATCCCTTTTCCGTCGAAATACTTCACAATGTCAATTTCTTTTGCATTTATTTTATTCATCAGTTTTTGACGGAAATTTGACGGAATCCATTTTCCGTCGAAAAACTTCACAAAATCAATTTCTTTTGCATTTATTTTATTCGTCAGTTTTCGACGAAATTCTTTTTCCGTCGAAAAACTTCACAAAGTCAATTTCTTTTGCATTTATTTTATTCATCCATTTTCGACGGAATACATTTTCCGTCAAAAATCTTCGATGGAATCCCTTTTCCGTCAAAAATCTTCGATGGAATCCCTTTTCCGTCGAAATACTTCACAAAGTCAATTTCTTTTGCATTTATTTTATTCATCAGTTTTCGACAGAATCCATTTTCCATCGAAAAAATTCACAATATCAATTTCTTTTGCATTTATTTTATTCATCCATTTTCGACGGAATCCATTTTCCGTCAAAAAACTTCACAAAATCAATTTCTTTTGAATTTATTTTATTCATTCATTTTCGACGGAAGACATTTTCCGTCCAAAATCTTCGACGGAATCCATTTTCCGACGAAAAACTTCACAAAATCAATTTCTTTTGCATTTATTTTATTCATCCATTTTCGACGGAATCCGTTTTCCGTCAAAAAACTTCACAATATCAATTTCTTTTACATTTATTTTATTCATCCATTTTCGACGGAATCCGTTTTCCGTCCAAAAACTTCACAAAATCAATTTCTTTTGCATTTATTTTATTCATCCGTTTTCGACGAAATCCATTTTTCATCGAAAAACCCCACAAAATCAATTTCTTTTGCATTTATTTTATTCATTAGTTTTCGACGAAATTCATTTTCCGTCGAAAAACTTCACAAAATGAATTTCTTTTGCAATTTATTTTATTCATCCGTTTTCGATGGAATTCGTTTTCGGTCAAAAATCTTCACAAAATCAATTTCTTTTGCATTTATTTTATTCATCCATTTTCGACGGAATCCATTTTCCGTTAAAAAACTTCACAAAATCAATTTCTTTTGAATTTATTTTATTCATCCATTTTCGACGGAAGACATTTTCCGTCCAAAATCTTCGACGGAATCCATTTTCCGTCGAAAAACTTCACAAAATAAATTTCTTTTGCATTTATTTTTTTCATCAGTTTTCGACGGAATCCATTTTCCGTCGTAGGAATCCATTTTCCGTCGAAATACTTCACAAAATCAATTTCTTTTGCATTTATTTTATTCATCTGTTTTCGACGGAATCCATTTTCCATCGAAAATCTTCACAAAATCAATTTCTTTTGCAATTATTTTATTCATCAGTTTTCAACGGAATTCGTTTTCCGTCGAAAAACTTCACAAAATGAATTTATTTTGCAATTTATTTTATTCATCCATTTTCGACGGAATTCGATTTCCGTCAAAAATCTTCGACGAAATCCATTTTCGTCGAAAAACTTCACAAAATCAATTTCTTTTGCATTTATTTTATTCATCCATTTTCGACGGAATCCATTTTCCGTCCAAAAACTTCATAAAATCAATTTCTTTTGCATTTATTTTATTCATCCATTTTCGACGGAATTCATTTTCCGTCACAAAAAATCTTCGACGGAATCCATTTTCCATCGAAAAACTTCACAAAATCAATTTCTTTTGCATTTATTTTATTCATCAGTTTTCGATGGAATCCATTTTCCGTCGAAAAACTTCACAAAATCAATTTCTTTTGCATTTATTTTATTCATCAGTTTTCGACGAAATTCATTTTCCGTCGAAAAACTTCACAAAATCAATTTCTTTTGCATTTATTTTATTCATCAGTTTTCGGAATTCATTTTCCATCGAAAAACTTCACAAAATCAATTTCTTTTGCATTTATTTTATTCATCCATTTTCGACGGAATCCATTTTCCGTCAAAAAACTTCACAAAATCAATTTCTTTTGAATTTATTTTATTCATCCATTTTCGACGGAATCCATTTTCCATTTTCGAAAAACTTCACAAAATCAATTTCTTTTGCATTTATTTTTTTCATCAGTTTTCGACGGAATCCATTTTCGAATCCATTTTCCGTCGAAAAACTTCACAAAATCAATTTCTTTTGCATTTATTTTAATCTGTTTTCGACGGAATCCATTTTCCATCGAAAATCTTCACAAAATCAATTTCTTTTGCAATTATTTTATTCATCAGTTTTCAACGGAATTCATTTTCCGTCGAAAAACTTCACAAAATCAATTTCTTTTGCATTTATTTTATTCATCCATTTTCGACGGAAATTTCCATTTTCCATTTTCGTCGAAAAACTTCACAAAATCAATTTCTTTTGCATTTATTTTATTCATCAGTTTTCGACGGAATCCGTTTTCCGTCGAAAAACTTCACAAAATCAATTTCTTTTGCATTTATTTTATTCATCCATTTTCGACGGAATTCATTTTCCGTCAAAAATCTTCGACGGAATCCATTTTCCGTCGAAAAACTTCACAAAATCAATTTCTTTTGCATTTATTTTATTCATCAGTTTTCGTCGAAAATCGAAAAACTTCACAAAATCAATTTCTTTTGCATTTATTTTATTCATCCATTTTCGACGGAATACATTTTCCGTCAAAAATCTTCGACGGAATCCATTTTCCGTCGAAAAACTTCACAAAATCAATTTCTTTTGCATTTATTTTATTCATCAGTTTTCGACGAATCCATTTTCCATCGAAAAACTTCACAAAATCAATTTCTTTTGCATTTATTTTATTCATCCATTTTCGACGGAATACATTTTCCGTCAAAAAACTTCACAAAATCAATTTCTTTTGAATTTATTTTATTCATCCATTTTCGACGGAAGACATTTTCCTTCCAAAATCTTCGACGGAATCCATTTTCCGACGAAAAACTTCACAAAATCAATTTCTTTTGCATTTATTTTATTCATCCGTTTTCGACGAAATCCATTTTTCATCGAAAAACCCCACAAAATCAATTTCTTTTGCATTTATTTTATTCATCAGTTTTCGACGAAATTCATTTTCCGTCGAAAAACTTCACAAAATGAATTTCTTTTGCAATTTATTTTATTCATCCGTTTTCGATGGAATTCGTTTTCGGTCAAAAATCTTCACAAAATCAATTTCTTTTGCATTTATTTTATTCATCCATTTTCGACGGAATCCATTTTCCGTCAAAAAACTTACAAAATCAATTTCTTTTGAATTTATTTTATTCATCCATTTTCGACGGAAGACATTTTCCGTCCAAAATCTTCGACGGAATCCATTTTCCGTCGAAAAACTTCACAAAATCAATTTCTTTTGCATTTATTTTTTTCATCCATTTTCGACGGAATCCATTTTCCGTCGTAGGAATCCATTTTCCGTCGAAATACTTCACAAAATCAATTTCTTTTGCATTTATCTTATTCATCTGTTTTCGACGGAATCCATTTTCCATCGAAAATCTTCACAAAATCAATTTCTTTTGCAATTATTTTATTCATCAGTTTTCAACGGAATTCGTTTTCCGTCGAAAAACTTCACAAAATGAATTTATTTTGCAATTTATTTTATTCATCCATTTTCGACGGAATTCGATTTCCGTCAAAAATCTTCGACGGAATCCATTTTCCGTCAAAAAACTTCACAAAATCAATTTCTTTTGAATTTAATTTATTCATCCATTTTCGACGGAAGACATTTTCCGTCCAAAATCTTCATAAAATCAATTTCTTTTGCATTTATTTTATTCATCCATTTTCGACGGAATTTGAATCCCTTTTCCGTCGAAAAACTTCACAAAATCAATTTCTTTTGCATATATTTATTTCATCAGTTTTCGATGGAATCATTTTCCGTCGAAAAACTTCACAAAATCAATTTCTTTTGCATCTATTTTATTCATCAGTTTTCGTCAAAATTCTTTTTCCATCGAAAAACTTCACAAAGTCAATTTCTTTTGCATTTATTTTTTTCATCCAATTTTTACGGAATACATTTTCCGTCAAAAATCTTCGATGGAATCCCTTTTCCGTCGAAAAACTTCACAAAGTCAATTTCTTTTGCATTTATTTTATTCATCAGTTTTCGACAGAATCCATTTTCCATCGAAAAACTTCACAAAATCAATTTCTTTTGCATTTATTTTATTCATCCATTTTCGACGGAATACATTTTCCGTCAAAAAACTTCACAAAATCAATTTCTTTTGAATTTATTTTATTCATCCATTTTCGACGGAAGACATTTTCCGTCCAAAATCTTCGACGGAATCCATTTTCCGAACGAAAAACTTCACAAAACCAATTTCTTTTGCATTTATTTTTTTCATCCATTTTCGACGGAATCCATTTTCCGTCGTAGGAATCCATTTTCCGTCGAAATACTTCACAAAATCAATTTCTTTTGCATTTATTTTATTCATCTGTTTTCGACGGAATCCATTTTCCATCGAAAATCTTCACAAAATCAATTTTTTTTGCAATTATTTTATTCATCAGTTTTCAACGGAATTCGTTTTCCGTCGAAAAACTTCACAAAAGGAATTTATTTTGCAATTTATTTTATTCATCCATTTTCGACGGAATTCGATTTCCGTCAAAAATCTTCTACAAAATCCATTTTCGTCGAAAAACTTCACAAAATCAATTTCTTTTGCATTTATTTTATTCATCCATTTTCGACGGAATCCGTTTTCCGTCCAAAAACTTCATAAAATCAATTTCTTTTGCATTTATTTTATTCATCCATTTTCGACGGAATTCATTTTCCGTCAAAAATCTTCGACGGAATCCATTTTCCGTCGAAAAACTTCACAAAATAAATTGCTTTTGCATTTATTTTATTCATCAGTTTTCGATGGAATCCATTTTCCGTCGAAAAACTTCACAAAATCAATTTCTTTTGCATTTATTTTATTCATCAGTTTTCGACGAAATCCATTTTCCGTCAAAAAACTTCACAAAATCAATTTCTTTTGCATTTATTTTATTCATCAGTTTTCGACGAAATTCTTTTTCCGTCGAAAAATTTCACAAAGTCAATTTCTTTTACATTTATTTTATTCATCCATTTTCGACGGAATACATTTTCCGTCAAAAATCTTCGATGGAATCCCTTTTCCGTCGAAATACTTCACAAAGTCAATTTCTTTTGCATTTATTTTATTCATCAGTTTTTGACGGAAATTTGACGGAATCCATTTTCCGTCGAAAAACTTCACAAAATCAATTTCTTTTGCATTTATTTTATTCGTCAGTTTTCGACGAAATTCTTTTTCCGTCGAAAAACTTCACAAAGTCAATTTCTTTTGCATTTATTTTATTCATCCATTTTCGACGGAATACATTTTCCGTCAAAAATCTTCGATGGAATCCCTTTTCCGTCAAAAATCTTCGATGGAATCCCTTTTCCGTCGAAATACTTCACAAAGTCAATTTCTTTTGCATTTATTTTATTCATCAGTTTTCGACAGAATCCATTTTCCATCGAAAAAATTCACAATATCAATTTCTTTTGCATTTATTTTATTCATCCATTTTCGACGGAATCCATTTTCCGTCAAAAAACTTCACAAAATCAATTTCTTTTGAATTTATTTTATTCATTCATTTTCGACGGAAGACATTTTCCGTCCAAAATCTTCGACGGAATCCATTTTCCGACGAAAAACTTCACAAAATCAATTTCTTTTGCATTTATTTTATTCATCCATTTTCGACGGAATCCGTTTTCCGTCAAAAAACTTCACAATATCAATTTCTTTTGCATTTATTTTATTCATCCATTTTCGACGGAATCCGTTTTCCGTCCAAAAACTTCACAAAATCAATTTCTTTTGCATTTATTTTATTCATCCGTTTTCGACGAAATCCATTTTTCATCGAAAAACCCCACAAAATCAATTTCTTTTGCATTTATTTTATTCATTAGTTTTCGACGAAATTCATTTTCCGTCGAAAAACTTCACAAAATGAATTTCTTTTGCAATTTATTTTATTCATCCGTTTTCGATGGAATTCGTTTTCGGTCAAAAATCTTCACAAAATCAATTTCTTTTGCATTTATTTTATTCATCCATTTTCGACGGAATCCATTTTCCGTTAAAAAACTTCACAAAATCAATTTCTTTTGAATTTATTTTATTCATCCATTTTCGACGGAAGACATTTTCCGTCCAAAATCTTCGACGGAATCCATTTTCCGTCGAAAAACTTCACAAAATCAATTTCTTTTGCATTTATTTTTTTCATCCATTTTCGACGGAATCCATTTTCCGTCGTAGGAATCCATTTTCCGTCGAAATACTTCACAAAATCAATTTCTTTTGCATTTATTTTATTCATCTGTTTTCGACGGAATCCATTTTCCGTCGAAAAACTTCACAAAATCAATTTCTTTTGCATTTATTTTATTCATCAGTTTTCAACGGAATTCGTTTTCCGTCGAAAAACTTCACAAAATGAATTTATTTTGCAATTTATTTTATTCATCCATTTTCGACGGAATTCGATTTCCGTCAAAAATCTTCGACGAAATCCATTTTCGTCGAAAAACTTCACAAAATCAATTTCTTTTGCATTTATTTTATTCATCCATTTTCGACGGAATCCGTTTTCCGTCCAAAAACTTCATAAAATCAATTTCTTTTGCATTTATTTTATTCATCCATTTTCGACGGAATTCATTTTCCGTCAAAAATCTTCGACGGAATCCATTTTCCGTCGAAAAACTTCACAAAATCAATTTCTTTTGCATTTATTTTATTCATCAGTTTTCGATGGAATCCATTTTCCGTCGAAAAACTTCACAAAATCAATTTCTTTTGCATTTATTTTATTCATCAGTTTTCGACGAAATCCATTTTCCGTCGAAAAACTTCACAAAATCAATTTCTTTTGCATTTATTTTATTCATCAGTTTTCGACGAAATTCTTTTTTCGAAAAACTTCACAAAGTCAATTTGTTTTGCATTTATTTTATTCATCCATTTTCGACGTAATACATTTTCCGTCAAAAATCTTCGATGGAATCCCTTTTCCGTCGAAATACTTCACAAAGTCAATTTCTTTTGCATTTATTTTATTCATCAGTTTTTGACGGAATCCATTTTCCGTCGAAAAACATCACAAAATCAATTTCTTTTGCATTTATTTTATTCATCCATTTTCGACGGAATACATTTTCCTTCAAAAATCTTCGATGGAATCCCTTTTCCGTCGAAATACTTCACAAAGTCAATTTCTTTTGCATTTATTTTATTCATCAGTTTTCGACAGAATCCATTTTCCATCGAAAAAATTCACAATATCAATTTCTTTTGCATTTATTTTATTCATCCATTTTCGACGGAATACATTTTCCGTCAAAAAACTTCACAAAATCAATTTCTTTTGAATTTATTTTATTCATTCATTTTCGACGGAAGACATTTTCCGTCCAAAATCTTCGACGGAATCCATTTTCCGACGAAAAACTTCACAAAATCAATTTCTTTTGCATTTATTTTATTCATCCATTTTCGACGGAATCTGTTTTCCGTCAAAAAACTTCACAATATCAATTTCTTTTGCATTTATTTTATTCATCCATTTTCGACAGAATCCGTTTTCCGTCCAAAAACTTCACAAAATCAATTTCTTTTGCATTTGTTTTATTCATCCGTTTTCGACGAAATCCATTTTTCATCGAAAAACCCCACAAAATCAATTTCTTTTGCATTTATTTTATTCATTAGTTTTCGACGAAATTCATTTTCCGTCGAAAAACTTCACAAAATGAATTTCTTTTGCAATTTATTTTATTCATCCGTTTTGGATGGAATTCATTTTCGGTCAAAAATCTTCACAAAATCAATTTCTTTTGCATTTATTTTATTCATCCATTTTCGACGGAATCCATTTTCCGTCAAAAAACTTCACAAAATCAATTTCTTTTGAATTTATTTTATTCATCCATTTTCGACGGAAGACATTTTCCATCCAAAATCTTCGACGGAATCCATTTTCCGTCGAAAAACTTCACAAAATCAATTTCCTTTGCATTTATTTTTTTCATCCATTTTCGACGGAATCCATTTTCCGTCGTAGGAATCCATTTTCCGTCGAAATACTTCACAAAATCAATTTCTTTTGCATTTATTTTATTCATCTGTTTTCGACGGAATCCATTTTCCATCTAAAAATTTCACAAAATCAATTTCTTTTGCAATTATTTTATTCATCAGTTTTCCACGGAATTCGTTTTCCGTCGAAAAACTTCACAAAATGAATTTATTTTGCAATTTATTTTATTCATCCATTTTCGACGGAATTCGATTTCCGTCAAAAATCTTCGACGAAATCCATTTTCGTCGTAAAACTTCACAAAATCAATTTCTTTTGCATTTATTTTATTCATCCATTTTCGACGGAATCCATTTTCCGTCCAAAAACTTCATAAAATCAATTTCTTTTGCATTTATTTTATTCATCAGTTTTCGACGGAATACATTTTCCGTCAAAAATCTTCGATGGAATCCCTTTTCCGTCGAAAAACTTCACAAAGTCAATTTCTTTTGCATTTATTTTATTCATCAGTTTTCGACAGAATCCATTTTCCATCGAAAAACTTCACAAAATCAATTTCTTTTGCATTTATTTTATTCATCCATTTGCGACGGAATCCATTTTCCCTCAAAAAACTTCACAAAATTAATTTCTTGTGAATTTATTTTATTCATCTATTTTCGACGGAAGACATTTTCCGTCCAAAATCTTCGACGGAATCCATTTTCCGACTAAAAACTTCACAAAATCAATTTCTTTTGCATTTATTTTTTTCATCCGTTTTCGACGGAATCCATTTTCCGTCGTAGGAATCCATTTTCCGTCGAAATACTTCACAAAATCAATTTCTTTTGCATTTATTTTATTCATCTGTTTTCGACGGAATCCATTTTCCATCGAAAAACTTCACAAAATCAATTTCTTTTGCAATTATTTTATTCATCAGTTTTCAACGGAATTCGTTTTCCGTCGAAAAACTTCACAAAATGAATTTATTTTGCAATTTATTTTATTCATCTATTTTCGACGGAATTCGATTTCCGTCAAAAATCTTCGACGAAAATGGATTTCGTCGAAAAACTTCACAAAATCAATTTCTTTTGCATTTATTTTATTCATCCATTTTCGACGGAATCCGTTTTTCGTCCAAAAACTTCATAAAATCAATTTCTTTTGCATTTATTTTATTCATCCATTTTCGACGGAATTCATTTTCCGTCAAAAATCTTCGACGGAATCCATTTTCCGTCGAAAAACTTCACAAAATCAATTTCTTTTGCATTTATTTTATTCATCAGTTTTCGATGGAATCCATTTTCCGTCGAAAAACTTCACAAAATCATTTTCTTTTGCATTTATTTTATTCATCAGTTTTCGACGAAATTCTTTTTCCGTCGAAAAACTTCACAGAGTCAATTTCTTTTGCATTTATTTTATTCATCCATTTTCGACGGAATACATTTTCCGTCAAAAATCTTTGATGGAATCCCTTTTCCGTCGAAATACTTCACAAAGTCAATTTCTTTTGCATTTATTTTATTCATCAGTTTTCGACAGAATCCATTTTGCATCGAAAAACTTCACAAAATCCATTTCTGTTGCAATTATTTTATTCATCCATTTTCGACGGAATCCATTTTCCGTCGAAAAACTTCACAAAATCAATTTCTTTTGCATTTTTTTTTTCATCCGTTTTCGACGGAATCCATTTTCCGTAGTAGGAATCCATTTTCCGTCGAAATACTTCACAAAATCAATTTCTTTTGCATTTATTTTATTCATCTGTTTTCGACGGAATCCATTTTCCATCGAAAAACTTCACAAAATCAATTTCTTTTGCAATTATTTTATTCTTCAGTTTTCAACGGAATTCGTTTTCCGTCGAAAAACATCACAAATTGAATTTATTTTGCAATTTATTTTATTCATCCATTTTTGACGGAATTCGATTTCCGTCAAAAATCTTCGACGAAATCCATTTTCGTCGAAAAACTTCACAAAATCAATTTCTTTTGCATTTATTTTATTCATCCATTTTCGACGGAATCCATATTCCGTCCAAAAACTTCATAAAATCAATTTCTTTGGAATTTATTTTATTCATCCATTTTCGACGGAATTCATTTTCCGTCAAAAATCTTCGACGGAATCCATTTTCCTTCGAAAAACTTCACAAAATCAATTTCTTTTGCATTTATTTTATTCTTCAGTTTTCGACGAAATTCTTTTTCCGTCGAAAAACTTCACAAAGTCAATTTCTTTTGCATTTATTTTATTCATCCATTTTCGACGGAATACATTTTCCGTCAAAAATCTACGATGGGATCCCTTTTCCGTCGAAAAACTTCACAAAGTCAATTTCTTTTGCATTTATTTTATTCATCAGTTTTCGACAGAATCCATTTTCCATCGAAAAACTTCACAAAATCAATTTCTTTTGCATTTATTTTATTCATCTATTTTCGACGGAAGACATTTTCCATCCAAAATCTTCGACGGAATCCATTTTCCGACGAAAAACTTCACAAAATCAATTTCTTTTGCATTTATTTTATTCATCCATTTTCGACGGAATCTGTTTTCCGTCAAAAAACTTCACAATATCAATTTCTTTTGCATTTATTTTATTCATCCATTTTCGACAGAATCCGTTTTCCGTCCAAAAACTTCACAAAATCAATTTCTTTTGCATTTATTTTATTCATCCGTTTTCGACGAAATCCATTTTTCATCGAAAAACCCCACAAAATCAATTTCTTTTGCATTTATTTTATTCATTAGTTTTCGACGAAATTCATTTTCCGTCGAAAAACTTCACAAAATGAATTTCTTTTGCAATTTATTTTATTCATCCGTTTTGGATGGAATTCATTTTCGGTCAAAAATCTTCACAAAATCAATTTCTTTTGCATTTATTTTATTCATCCATTTTCGACGGAATCCATTTTCCGTCAAAAAACTTCACAAAATCAATTTCTTTTGAATTTATTTTATTCATCCATTTTCGACGGAAGACATTTTCCATCCAAAATCTTCGACGGAATCCATTTTCCGTCGAAAAACTTCACAAAATCAATTTCATTTGCATTTATTTTTTTCATCCATTTTCGACGGAATCCATTTTCCGTCGTAGGAATCCATTTTCCGTCGAAATACTTCACAAAATCAATTTCTTTTGCATTTATTTTATTCATCTGTTTTCGACGGAATCCATTTTCCATCTAAAAATTTCACAAAATCAATTTCTTTTGCAATTATTTTATTCATCAGTTTTCCACGGAATTCGTTTTCCGTCGAAAAACTTCACAAAATGAATTTATTTTGCAATTTATTTTATTCATCCATTTTCGACGGAATTCGATTTCCGTCAAAAATCTTCGACGAAATCCATTTTCGTCGTAAAACTTCACAAAATCAATTTCTTTTGCATTTATTTTATTCATCCATTTTCGACGGAATCCATTTTCCGTCCAAAAACTTCATAAAATCAATTTCTTTTGCATTTATTTTATTCATCAGTTTTCGACGGAATACATTTTCCGTCAAAAATCTTCGATGGAATCCCTTTTCCGTCGAAAAACTTCACAAAGTCAATTTCTTTTGCATTTATTTTATTCATCAGTTTTCGACAGAATCCATTTTCCATCGAAAAACTTCACAAAATCAATTTCTTTTGCATTTATTTTATTCATCCATTTGCGACGGAATCCATTTTCCCTCAAAAAACTTCACAAAATTAATTTCTTGTGAATTTATTTTATTCATCTATTTTCGACGGAAGACATTTTCCGTCCAAAATCTTCGACGGAATCCATTTTCCGACTAAAAACTTCACAAAATCAATTTCTTTTGCATTTATTTTTTCATCCGTTTTCGACGGAATCCATTTTCCGTCGTAGGAATCCATTTTCCGTCGAAATACTTCACAAAATCAATTTCTTTTGCATTTATTTTATTCATCTGTTTTCGACGGAATCCATTTTCCATCGAAAAACTTCACAAAATCAATTTCTTTTGCAATTATTTTATTCATCAGTTTTCAACGGAATTCGTTTTCCGTCGAAAAACTTCACAAAATGAATTTATTTTGCAATTTATTTTATTCATCTATTTTCGATGGAATTCGATTTCCGTCAAAAATCTTCGACGAAATCCATTTTCGTCGAAAAACTTCACAAAATCAATTTCTTTTGCATTTATTTTATTCATCCATTTTCGACGGAATCCGTTTTTCGTCCAAAAACTTCATAAAATCAATTTCTTTTGCATTTATTTTATTCATCCATTTTCGACGGAATTCATTTTCCGTCAAAAATCTTCGACGGAATCCATTTTCCGTCGAAAAACTTCACAAAATCAATTTCTTTTGCATTTATTTTATTCATCAGTTTTCGATGGAATCCATTTTCCGTCGAAAAACTTCACAAAATCATTTTCTTTTGCATTTATTTTATTCATCAGTTTTCGACGAAATTCTTTTTCCGTCGAAAAACTTCACAGAGTCAATTTCTTTTGCATTTATTTTATTCATCCATTTTCGACGGAATACATTTTCCATCAAAGATCTTCGATGGAATCCCTTTTCCGTCGAAAAACTTCACAAAGTCAATTTCTTTTGCATTTATTTTATTCATCAGTTTTCGACAGAATCCATTTTGCATCGAAAAACTTCACAAAATCCATTTCTGTTGCAATTATTTTATTCATCCATTTTCGACGGAATCCATTTTCCGTCGAAAAACTTCACAAAATCAATTTCTTTTGCATTTTTTTTTCATCCGTTTTCGACGGAATCCATTTTCCGTAGTAGGAATCCATTTTCCGTCGAAATACTTCACAAAATCAATTTCTTTTGCATTTATTTTATTCATCTGTTTTCGACGGAATCCATTTTCCATCGAAAAACTTCACAAAATCAATTTCTTTTGCAATTATTTTATTCATCAGTTTTCAACGGAATTCGTTTTCCGTCGAAAAACATCACAAATTGAATTTATTTTGCAATTTATTTTATTCATCCATTTTTGACGGAATTCGATTTCCGTCAAAAATCTTCGACGAAATCCATTTTCGTCGAAAAACTTCACAAAATCAATTTCTTTTGCATTTATTTTATTCATCCATTTTCGACGGAATCCATTTTCCGTCCAAAAACTTCATAAAATCAATTTCTTTTGCATTTATTTTATTCATCCATTTTCGACGGAATTCATTTTCCGTCAAAAATCTTCAACGGAATCCATTTTCCTTCGAAAAACTTCACAAAATCAATTTCTTTTGCATTTATTTTATTCTTCAGTTTTCGACGAAATTCTTTTTCCGTCGAAAAACTTCACAAAGTCAATTTCTTTTGCATTTATTTTATTCATCCATTTTCGACGGAATACATTTTCCGTCAAAAATCTACGATGGAATCCCTTTTCCGTCGAAAAACTTCACAAAGTCAATTTCTTTTGCATTTATTTTATTCATCAGTTTTCGACAGAATCCATTTTCCATCGAAAAACTTCACAAAATCAATTTCTTTTGCATTTATTTTATTCATCTATTTTCGACGGAAGACATTTTCCATCCAAAATCTTCGACGGAATCCATTTTCCGACTAAAAACTTCACAAAATCAATTTCTTTTGCATTTATTTTTTTCATCCGTTTTCGACGGAATCCATTTTCCGTCGTAGGAATCCATTTTCCGTCGAAATACGTCACAAAATCAATTTCTTTTCCATTTATTTTATTCATCTGTTTTCGACGGAATTCATTTTCCATCGAAAAACTTCACAAAATCAATTTCTTTTGCAATTATTTTATTCATCAGTTTTCAACGGAATTCGTTTTCCGTCGAAAAACTTCACAAAATGAATTTATTTTGCAATTTATTTTATTCATCTATTTTCGACGGAATTCGATTTCCGTCAAAAATCTTCGACGAAATCCATTTTCGTCGAAAAACTTCACAAAATCAATTTCTTTTGCATTTATTTTATTCATCCATTTTCAACGGAATCCGTTTTCCATCCAAAAACTTCATAAAATCAATTTCTTTTGCATTTATTTTATTCATCCATTTTCGACGGAATTCATTTTCCGTCAAAAATCTTCGACGGAATCCATTTTCCGTCGAAAAACTTCACAAAATCAATTTCTTTTGCATTTAATTTATTCATCAGTTTTCGATGGAATCCATTTTCCGTCGAAAAACTTCACAAAATCAATTTCTTTTGCATTTATTTTATTCATCAGTTTTCGACGAAATCCATTTTCCGTCGAAAAACTTCACAAAATCAATTTCTTTTGCATTTATTTTATTCATCAGTTTTCGACGAAATTCTTTTTCCGTCGAAAAACTTCACAAAGTCAATTTGTTTTGCATTTATTTTATTCATCCATTTTCGACGTAATACATTTTCCGTCAAAAATCTTCGATGGAATCCCTTTTCCGTCGAAATACTTCACAAAGTCAATTTCTTTTGCATTTATTTTATTCATCAGTTTTTGACGGAATCCATTTTCCGTCGAAAAACTTCACAAAATCAATTTCTTTTGCATTTATTTTATTCATCAGTTTTCGAAATTCTTTTTCCGTCGAAAAACTTCACAAGGTCAATTTCTTTTGCATTTATTTTATTCATCCATTTTCGACGGAATACATTTTCCGTCAAAAATCTTCGATGGAATCCCTTTTCCGTCGAAATACTTCACAAAGTCAATTTCTTTTGCATTTATTTTATTCATCAGTTTTCGACAGAATCCATTTTCCATCGAAAAAATTCACAATATTAATTTCTTTTGCATTTATTTTATTCATCCATTTTCGACGGAATACATTTTCCGTCAAAAAACTTCACAAAATCAATTTCTTTTGAATTTATTTTATTCATTCATTTTCGACGGAAGACATTTTCCGTCCAAAATCTTCGACGGAATCCATTTTCCGACGAAAAACTTCACAAAATCAATTTCTTTTGCATTTATTTTATTCATCTATTTTCGACGGAATCTGTTTTCCGTCAAAAAACTTCACAATATCAATTTCTTTTGCATTTATTTTATTCATCCATTTTCGACAGAATCCGTTTTCCGTCCAAAAACTTCACAAAATCAATTTCTTTTGCATTTATTTTATTCATCCGTTTTCGACGAAATCCATTTTTCATCGAAAAACCCCACAAAATCAATTTCTTTTGCATTTATTTTATTCATTAGTTTTCGACGAAATTCATTTTCCGTCGAAAAACTTCACAAAATGAATTTCTTTTGCAATTTATTTTATTCATCCGTTTTGGATGGAATTCGTTTTCGGTCAAAAATCTTCACAAAATCAATTTCTTTTGCATTTATTTTATTCATCCATTTTCGACGGAATCCATTTTCCGTCAAAAAACTTCACAAAATCAATTTCTTTTGAATTTATTTTATTCATCCATTTTCGACGGAAGACATTTTCCGTCCAAAGTCTTCGACGGAATCCATTTTCCGTCGAAAAACTTAACAAAATCAATTTCTTTTGCATTTATTTTTTTATCCATTTTCGACGGAATCCATTTTCCGTCGAAATACTTCACAAAATCAATTTCTTTTGCATTTATTTTATTCATCTGTTTTCGACGGAATCCATCTTCCGGAACCAAATTCACAGAGAGATCCCGGGAAGCATACAATATAAATAACAGGAGCATCAATCGAACGAAACCCGTTCAGGGAATCAAATGCGACACAAGTAATGAATCCACACCCCAATGCAAAAAAAAAAAATCAATGTTGAACAAACCCATTAATCATTATAGCCCAGGATTCAACAAAAAGCAAATTTTTAGGTAGATCTCCATAAATCTATAATCTTCACTGATATCCAACCACATAGAAACAAACCAGCTCATTTATAAGAAAGCCACAAAATGAGAGAGAGAGAGAGAATGATGAGAGATACTTACAGTTTGGATAAGAAGTAAAACCCAAAAAACAACAAGAGTACTTGATGGGGTAGTTTTTACAAATCGAACACCAAACTTCAACTCCTTAAAGAAAGGAAAAATGAAAGAAGCTCTGAACCGAGCAAGTGGCTAGTGGGAAGGCCGGTGTAAGATTCCTCCGTGGTGCAGGGCGGTTCACGAGAGAAGGCCACGCTAGAGAGAGAAGGGAAACTGAACTATGTTTTGACAAAGAGAGGGAAACTGAAATGAAAGAAAGTGACGAAGAGGGCAACAGAAATAAATGCAAGGGGGAACGATGGAGGGAATGAAATAGGTGAAAAGTGAAATTGAAAATGAAAATAACTCTTTTATTGTGAGGGAAAAGTTTAATATTCCCTTGTAAAACCGTACACAATTGCAAGGGATTTAGCACAGAATTCTAGAAAATCAAATGAACAATCACTATAATAGAGAGGGAACCATTTCAGAAACTTCAGATGATAATTGAGGAAGGAGCAGTCTTTGATCATTCTACGATATCTTCTTTATGTATCGTCTGATCGAGCTGAGATTTGTTGGTATATTCCCGACTCATCATTCTTCATATCCGACGGTGGCTTTTCTGGTTGGAGGTCTGTAGCATCACCAGAAATTCCAAACCCAGGTGGTTTGTGAGTACGATTCTACTATAGGCAACGATCTTGAGAAAGTTTTTTTTTCTTAAGTTCACTGTTGGATCGTGCTGAAATACTTTAAGCAAGGGTTACACTCATTATTATTATTTATATAAGATTCATTAATTTGACTTTTTATATTTTTTCTCTTATAATATAACAAAGATGAAACCATCAATATCCATAATATGACACCTTGCATTTTTATTTTGTTTGGTTTGGGCCTCTTAAGCTGCTCAGTGTCCATGGGAACACCAAAGTGAACCAATATCCTCTAAACTAGACAGGCGAATGGAAGTGCACCCTTATGTTTGGCCTTAAACATCATCCAACAAATATAGTGCCTCTAGTTCACCTGTACACCATGTCGAATAGCCCATGTAATAGGAATGTTATGTTCCAGCACCCTAGAATGATTGAAAGCTCGCGAGAGCAGTATCTGGGTGATGACATAGTGTAATATATGGGCATCAACACTAAGCAACCCCATCGTGTAATAAATGGTCCGCCCACGTCTAATATCAGGCCTCCCGGCCTCCTCCGCAGCATCACCTTGGGCATATCCAGGAAGTGATACATCATTATTTGCGTCATACTCCACAGTGGGCTTAGCATCAAAGTCGTAGCCTAATATCTCCAACCATACCAGAGCCGTCATGATTATGTTCACACCGTAGACCCTCGACCTCAACTCACGCTATATGTAGCTAAGGTCATGGTAGAAGGCCTTCACCATAGCCTCTGAATAGGGACATAGCATCTCAGCCAACACCTTCAGATGTGCTGCCTCCAACACCGCCACAATCTGAAATACCTCCGTCATAAAAAATGTTGTATCCAATGATTTTGAAGCACATAAGGGTCTGTTGACATGGTCACGTACAAATGCAGCATGCACCTAGGTGTCATCCTCAAATAGGTATCCAAATGGGAGGTCGACATTATCAGGCTCTTCGTCTTGTGGCCTTGAGGAAGAAGGCCTGTCTTGTCGTTGCTTTGTGCATCTCTCACCGTCAACATTGTTCGCTCTTCTGCGGCCGACCATTGTAACAGAATACCTACAATGACAAAATAATTTATCAACAACCAATAAAACACATAATTAATTTTTTTCCCGAAAATTCGAAAAACAAAACAGTACATATGTTATCCATTGCTGCCTATCTATTTTTTCCCTACTTACAAATTGGTCCACAATCACAATCATCTGTTTCAAAAAAAAAAAAAACGAATAGCCCATTCAGTCCATAAACCCCCAAAATCTGAAAATAACAAAAAAAATGTTGCAAAATCCG
>JAVKPL010004699.1:0-22696 GCA_032173675.1 Gastrolobium villosum
ATTTCAAAATTCAAATTTCAAATTCAAAATTCGAAATTCAAATATTTGATTATTAATTTAACTAATTAAATTAATTAGTAATGGCTTGGACTATCCAAGCCCATTACTAAACTCCATGCACCACCCACCCATTTAGGTGGGCTTCCAAACAGCTTCTTGGGCTAGTAACATTATTAGGCCCAATACCTTTAAAGCTAGTCCATCATGACTACAAGGTGTTAGTGTGTGACCCATTAGGTCCAACTTAGCTTCTGACATAATCCGGGCTCTGGGCCCTACAAGCCCACAACCCAATTAATGACAACACAGAGCACTAGCAATGCTTTGTTGCCCCAGAACTAGTCAGATTAATGACTTGATCAACTTATTGCACATATTTGGTTACCGTATGTATTTCCCTTTATCTCGGTTATCTTCCCATTAACCTAGGGTAAGGAAATGTATCAACCCCTGCGGTTCAGGGTAAGCTTTATTCGAAATAGGGAATCTTCAATTTACTGACTCTAAAGGCAGATCATCTCATGATCTCTTTTACTATGCATAGATTCCCGAGTCCCTGTAAATGTCATCCCGATTTCTCCGGTTGACAGATAACCTAATCTCTCACAGAGTTTTGACGAATTCCTTTAGCTTATTACCCTAGCCCTGTGCCCTTTAAGGACACGCCCAACAGTATACCTATGAGTCTCCATGTTTCAGGCAGACGAGGTATACAATCAAAACATGCCTTCAAGAACACAGTCTAGGTAATAACTTCTGGTCTAAGGAAAGACATACCCAAACATAAAGAGATTACTCTAATGACACTATCTGTGAGATTTCCTCATAGAGTCTCTTTTTGGGTCTGTTCAGTGCGAGCTATACTCTTATAGGTCCACCCACGACTTTAGCTAAGATATCTCCATATCTGCAGCTCATGAGGTCTTTACCTTGTATCCATATACAAGTAGATAAGTCGTACTAGTCTTTACTCGAGATCATCGATCCCCAACTCAGTGTCTTCCAGTTGACCTAGGGTTATAGTGTGTGATCCGGATAGGAGCACACTAGGAATGTCTCGGGTGTATATGGATGGAAGGTATACCTTGGTTGGATGTTCTAGGAACACGCCTTGGATGAGACCCATAGGCTTATATATGCTGAGGACGTTGCGTGATATTGGTAGCTACCATCCCGCTTCGTCGTAGTTTTTATCCTGTTTTAAGTGATGTTGTTTTATATTATTTATATGTATCGAAGTGAGCCATTGGGCGGAGTTTTCTCCAGAACCTCTGGGTTACTGAGATATATTCGTATATCTCACCCCGTCTTGGGGACTTTATTTCAGGAGGTAACAGTGGCACAGGAGTGGCGGGCAAGAGGCCCATAGGATGAGTCATGGAGCATTGTCATTATTGTTCATGATGTATATCTTGCCTAAGTCTAGGTAGTTGTTATGTCATTTGAAGTTATGCTTAAAGTCGTAATTTCAAGTTCATATTTCAAATTGTAAAATTAAAGTTATTAAGTTGGTACGTTGTTATATTTAAATGAGATGTTGTAAGTATGCATGAATATCGATGTAATATGATGGAAGGATTTTAGGCCTATTTTAGATTTATGATTATATGCTTATGTTGAGAAGTTACATGTAAAGGGACCTTTGTGATTGAAACAAGTTAAGGATTAGATTACCAAAAAAAAAAATAAAATAAAAAGGATTATAAAGTAAGCCATATAGTATGAATTGTGTAATAAATATAAACTGAGTTGGGTTGTAAGTGCCCCAAGGCATTGTTGGTCCTTGTGTGTTCCACCCATTGGATTATTAGGTACATTTGAGGTATTAGAGAGCTTATGCAAATTTGGGGATTTTTGTAAAAATAAAGGAAACTCTGGCGAATTTTCTGTAGAATTGGCAGATTTTTGACGAACTTCGGGAGAGCATATCTCCCTCCATAGAGGTCCGATATGGACCTGCCATAGGCCATTTTGAAGCTTGAGATGTCCCCTACTTTGTGCAAAATCTTAGAATTTTATGGGTTGTACGCAGCCCTGTGGAGGTCAGTGAACCCAACTACCCTGTTTGCCCTGCATTGGGGGCTAATCTGGACCAGTTTTGGGAAATTATTCCCGCTTCATTTCTTGCTCAAATTAAGCGCATGATATATCAGATTGAAGATTGAGATGTCTAGTTTATGGTGTAAAAGTTTGAGATCAATTGGATGAGTGGATTCTGTGCAGTAATTCATGGAGTGAGAGACGTTTTGAGCTGTTTTGGGGTTGGTTGGCAATTTTGCTTGTCCAACTTCAAACGGCGATAACCGGAGCAAATGAGCTCGGAATCGAGCGTGTGATAGCTTTTTAGAAATGGAATTAAGTAAGAAAAAAAGATAAACCGAGTTGAAGGTCAGATTTCTTGTGCTGCACTCGCAGAAAAATAATTGGTGAACCATGTTCGGTTAGGTAAAAACGTAAAGTGGAGAATTTAGCTAAGTGGGTTTATGGGGACCCCCTAGTGACTTGTAATAAGTTAAATGAGTTATGAAAGTAGTTAAAACAAGTATTCCTCAAGAGTTTACAGTTATGGTCATAACTTTATTTATTACGCTTTTACGGTTTTAAATGTTCGCGTAATAAACGGAAAAAGTTTACTCACATTTTTAGAAATGAACTACTGTGATTGTAACTGCGCTTAATATCATAATTAATGTTAACAATACTGGTACGTAACGGGCTGTTACATTTTATGATATCAGAACAATTTTGTTAGGGAACTCTGATAATTTATAGTTGTGTTATGTGATGCATAGTTGTATGTAGACTCTTATCGATTATTACATATGTGATTCCTTAGTGTGGGTCTGATCAACCCATTCCTTTGTGTTACATGTGTGGTCATCGTAAGAAGCCTGCGTGACAACCCTGAAGCACCAAATACGAGTCTTTAGCCTGATGTTGTGGCTGTAGTGTTAACTGCTCCATGGATAAGAGACGGCAGTAAGTAAAGTATGAATATTAGAAGACTTAAGGAAGACAGACTTAAATATTTTGTCTGGCTTTTGATGAAAGTTAAAAGAAAATTGTATTATAAGTAAAAGTTGTAAACAAATCTATGATATGTACGGTAGTGGCAGAGGCAAGCCTTGTAGTACTGTGAATAATAAATATATAATTGATATGAGTTGTAATGTGAAGATAGTATCAGTAAAGTTTCTATGTATAAGTGTGGTATGGTAAAACAATTATGTACAGGTGGACTTGGCGAGTGGACTTCATTAAGGTGAGTGACTTGGAACCTGATGGATTATTGAAAATTGTGAACAATAGGTATGCTTAGGTATGAGTTTGAATATTTCATGTGTGATTAGAAGGTATGTGTCCCTGATAAATGGTGTACACTGGAATAAATTGAGATGGTTAATGTAGAGAAATAAACAGGATATTTGATGTTTAATCCTAAGGGATTTGACACTTGAAATGATTATGTTAGTGAAGTGTTAATTGAAATATGTTGACATGTGGAAATTAAGTCCATGAGGAGTTAGTGTTGAGTAAACAGAGGTGAGTTGAAGTAATTACGTAGTATGTATAAAAGGAAAAGAATTAAGAAAATCTCCATGGATGACATAAGATAAATGTACCATGAAGGCACCATTGCAGTTAACGGATGTCGATTCAAATTGGCAGACGTGTCAAGCAATAAGTGAATAGGACGGTTGAAATGTATAGTCATGTGTAAGACAATAATGAGGATTGTAAAGAAACTGTGATCTTGTGGTCTATATATAGGTACTACTAATAATAGTGTGTTGTGAAATTATTGGTATTTGACATGGATTGATAGACGGAGTAGAGATATTTTCAAGGTAATGAATATTCTACAACCACCAAGGGTGGAAGTGATCAGGAAAAATTGATGGGTTGCTCTACAGTATTGAGTATATGTTTATGTGAGCCGTAGCAGGTAATGGATTAGAACAGTGGCATGATTTTGTGGGTTATCGTTGTATAACAATAAGGTGAGATGGTATGAGTATAGAATGAGCTAAGGTACAACCTAACGTGAAATCAGGTGATTAGTGTATGAACTAAGTTACAATAAAGTGGTTAGCGAAAGAACTAATGTATAAAATGTGCATAGAGTGTGAAATTATGTGTTTAGCAAAAGAACTAATGTGTAATGTCAAAATGAAAATGATAAGATTAGTTATGGAGCTGAGGTATAATGGTCAGTGCAAGGACTGACGTGTAGTTTTCAGTGCAAGGACTGATGTAGAAATTTAGTGCAAAGACTAATGTAAAATTTCCAGTGTAAGGACTGAGGTAGAATTTCAATGCAGTGACTAATGTAAATTTCAGTGCAAGGATTGAGGTGAAGTTTTCTCTGTTATTGGACGGAGATGATTAGAAGATCCCTATGTGATGGGAAATATGATGCGTTATATTAAGAGATGTGAGACGTGTACAGAACCTTGAGAAAAGTTTAGGATTCACGGACAACGAAAAGAGTTAAGTACTAAAGAAAGTGTGAGTTGGAAATACTCCAGGAATAACTAGTGAATGTACATGAGAATGGTTAGACCCTAGTATGGAAACGACTACAGACTTTTGAGAACGACCATGGGTCAGAAAGATAGATAAAGATGAGAATGAAAGGAATTGATAGCGACAAATCTGTAATATTTATTATTATTACCTAAAAATCAGCAAAAGTGCAACGGTAAACCAGAGAAAGTTTAAAGTATTGAGAATTAAAAGATCACAGAACCATAATAGACAAGTAATTGTGAAGGATCGAAGGATAATGAGTATCACAAAAAGGAGACTATGTTTGTGATAAAAGTAAAATGGTAAAGATACGCACCTGAGGATGCTACTTGGGAACGGGAGGATGAGATTCTCCGGCTGTGTCCTGAGTTAGCGGACGAGTATGAGTTAATTTTATGGAAAAAAATTCTAAAAGGTGGGGTGAATATAACACCTCGCATTTCTAAGTTTAAATATTAATACATTAAATGAGAATCAAAAGGAATGATTAGTAAAAATCCTGAGTATAAGGCCAAAATACAAAGAAATGGCAAAACGGTAATTAGCCATGCACACAACCCTAGTGATGAAGACATAAGAGGTGGCATCACTGATATGAATAAGGAGACAATGCCAAGAAGTTTACGGAAGCTCTTAGTGGGCTAATTCTGCAAATGTGGACTAATCATGAAGACATCAAGTCCAAGCCATAACCCAATCCGAATTTAGTTAATGTCATCAATGTAATAAATGCTTAGTGGGGATGATTAGTGTCTTTTCATTTGCTAGTCTTCTCCTATTCTTGGAGGGATGTTCCAAGTATAAATAAGGGAGGATATACAACTCTTGTAATCAGATTTTAAATATCAAGTTAACCTATTTTGGTGAGACTAGTTCTCTTGGGTTCTTTTGAGAATCTCTGAACTTATCAAGGGTTCTTATCCTTGTGGCGTTCATAGGCTTATCAATCCTTGGTTTGAGGCGCCTTCCTACCCTTGTTTCTTGTTTTAATTTCTTTATTTTCTCGTTCCCAAAAGTCGAACAAAATCAACGCTAAACCCTACATCATCAATTTTCATTTTACCCTACCCCAGATCAGATCTCACGACCCACTTATCCATTTTCAGTGATTCTTGGGTCTATTTCGCGTTTCGAAACGCGTTCTTTCACCTCGTTTTGGAATCACTCAATTCTGAGTTGTGCAGCGTGAGATATGATCATTTTTTAGCCAGGACACGTTGGAGGCTGAATTTTGCGCATAAATTCCATTTCTAATTAATCCAATCTGGTCACTTCTCTTGAGGTTCATATCACCTAGGAAGATAAAATTGAGTAAAAGGTCTCAGATGATAAAAAGAACCCTGGGAATGGATTCAGAATGAAAAATTGAGTGGATAGGCAAGTTTCAGAAAAATCAGTGAATAATGTTTTTCTTGGGTAAAAATATCGCGGTATGGTTGCACAGTAAAACGCGCCAATTATTGAAGAAAATTCCCTTAACACATGATTCATTAATCTCATGAAGGTACTAGGCACTAGGTGCATCAGTTTCGAATTGTTGAAGAAAAGTGAGGTTCATGGTGTCATTTGAGCTTCCATTGCTTGGAGGAGTCTTGGGGTAGCATCTACCCTTGATTGTGAGTGTATTTCCATCCCATTTACATGGTTTGATTGTAGTTTATTTACATGTACCCTACACTTTGATTTCGTGATTGGTGATGTTAGAGAGCTCAATTGGAAAATGTGCATTAGATGATAATGTCTTAGAATGATGTGTTGGAGCTATAAATGCAATAAAAATTATTGATGAAAAATGAGAATTTTTAACTTAGAAATTTTTGAGGTTGTCATGATTTTGAGTTTTGAAAATGTGTTAGGATTGGATTTATGAGTTGTTGTATGATTGTATGTTGATATAATAAGATTGTATGAGGTGTGGAGTGGTTAAAATTGAGTGAAAATCTTTGGAGTTCCCTATGTTATAATTCGGAAGGAAAAATTAGGGAATGGATGTTGTTGGGAATTAATTGAGTGCTGTACTATGTGTTAAATGGTAATTAGATGGGTTGTGTGGTGGTTGGAAGGTTGGAAAACCAATAGAAAAATAATTAGGAATGTTAAGTGTTGAAATGACATAGAGTGAACTATTTAGCAAAACGGTGCTTAAAAGACGTAAAACGGAAAAATGACAATTGAATTAGCCTCTTGGCAACCTAAGGAAGTGAAATAAAATGAGAAATAAAATTTAGAAAAATATTTTGTAAAATAACACATTGATGGACGAACCTCACTAGTGGGGGGAAGAGAAATCATCGTTTTGTGAATTTGGTGATTTACCGTATTCTGACGATCCGTATTTGGTTGTTGTAGGTTGCCGTACATTGAATTGAACCCCGAACCATGAGTCGGTGGATTGCCCTTGGTCCTGGACCAAGTGGGTTGAGGCATCCTGTTGAGTAACAAGTTTGAGAAATAAGCTGCTGCGGAGCTAATTGAAGGAACGAATTAAGGTAACCTCTTGGTACTGGGGCTTGTTCCCCTTGTGTGTTCCACCATACCCGTTGAGGGTGATGGTAGGAAATGTGTATGATTAGTGTAGAATAACATGAGCATGCATGCATTATCACAGTGAGTACTTTGGTACCGAGTCTCTGGCCAGTAGACAGTTAGCCTTCGGGCAGTTTCGAACTTCCACTGGATAGGTCTCCGAGAGGGAGTTCCAGTTGACCTAGTGAAAGTAAACTGGCCTTTGAAGGCTGATGCATGTAAGGTGTAAAACAAAAATTTTACTGCGGAACATACATGCACACATAGGTTCATGCTTTAAGACAGCATGTTACCTTGTTTTTGGCCTGATCAGTCAGGGAGATCAGATGCCAGGCTTGAAGGGTTCAAACCCTCTAATGGTGATCCACACCACCGTTCGTCAATGATGCAAGAACCCTTTCTTGAAAGCCACCAGATGAACACCACAGTGAGGCTTGCTATGCGCACAAGTGGTGAAGGTGGAGGCTAGGTATTCTGTTTGAAAGGTGTAGTGAACTACCCTACAGAATGGTGCATAGATGGAGGAGAGTTGGCTAGGTTTTCTTCAAAACCCTAAGGTGAGGAACAAGTGTTATGCGCACACTTGGAGAGGAGGAGAGATTTAAACCATTCAAAATGAAAACCAACTTTCAAACCCTTTTGAAATTTGCGCATGGAACAGGGAGGATAAGGTGGAGCTGTTGCAAAACCAACTTTGCCAACAACCTCAATCTTATCCACATGAAATTAAGTTCAAAATAATTTAAACTTAAATTCATAAACTATCATATAGTATACATTTTTCATGCGCATAATTCAGCCCTAGAAGGGGTCCAAATATATTGAGTAGTTGCATTCAAAATTTGAATCAACTCACCCACTGATTCCCTCAACCACCAAATCTGAATGTAGCTTTGTTTTAAGTGATAAGATGACATCCTTATCACTTAAACTTGCGCCATGCACCACCCACCCATTTAGGTGGGCTTCCAAACAGCTTCTTGGGCTAACAACCATTATTAGGCCCAATACCTTTAAAGCTAGTCCATCATGACTACAAGGTGTTAGTGTGTGACCCATTAGGTCCAACATAGCTTCTGACATAACTGGGCTTGGGCCCAACAAGCCCACAACCCAATTAATGACAACAAAGAGCACTAGCAATGCTTTGTTGCCCTAGAACTAGTCAGATTAATGACTTGATCATCCTATTGCACATATTTGGTTACCGTATGTATTTCCTTTCGTCTCGGTTATCTTCCCATTAACCTAGGGTAAGGAAATGTATCAACCCCTGCGGTTTAGGGTAAGCTTTATTCGAAATAGGGAATCTTCAATTTACTGACTCTAAAGGCAGATCATCTCATGATCTCTTTTACTATGCATAGATTCCCGAGTCCCTGTAAATGTCATCCCGATTTCTCCGGTTTAAAGATAACCTAATCTCTCACAGAGATTTGACGAATTCCTTCAGCTTATTACCCTAGCCCTGTGCCCTTTAAGGACACGCCCAACAGCATACCTATGAGTCTCCATGTTTCAGGTAGACGAGGCATACAATCAAAACATGCCTTCAAGAACACAGTCTAGGTAATAACTTCTGGTCTAAGGAAAGACATACCCAAACATAAAGAGATTACTCTAATGACACTATCTGTGAGATTTCCTCATAGAGTCTCTTTTTGGGTCTGTTCAGTGCGAGCTATACTCTTATAGGTCCACCCACGACTTTAGCTAAGATATCTCCATATCTGCAGCTCATGAGGTCTTTACCTTGTATACATATACAAGTAGATAAGTCGTACTAGTCTTACTCGAGATCACTGATCCCCAAACTCAGTGTCTCTAGACTAGGAACATATAATTAGGAATAGACATGCAATATCCTTGAATCCTCATGATCGTGATCTCATCACAGATACTCAAGAGATACATGTTCTATTCCAAGGGGTTTATCCAGTTCGTTCATATAATATTAACAGTAATATAAAGACATAATATGAAACTGAATAAATAGTGCTTTCATTTATTTGCGACAAACAAAGTTCTACATCTAGTGTCCTTTATTTAATCAAAAGATTGTCTCTAGGACACCCATATGCTAACAAGCTCCCACTTGGCCTAGAGCCAATCAGACCTAAGTCGTATACCCAAAGCCTCATAATGACTATCATGTTTTCTCTGAGAAACAGTCTTTGTCAGAGAATCGGCCAGGTTATCGTCTGTGGGAACATAATCCATTTTTACATCATTCCTATCAATGATTTCTCTAATCAAATGATATCTGCGGAGCACGTGTTTAGATCTTTGATGAGACCTAGGTTCCTTTGACTGCGCAATGGCTCCCGTGTTGTCGCAAAGCAACTGTATGGGCTCATCCACGCTTGGAACCACCCTTAGTTCTTTTATGAACTTCTTGATCCACACTGCCTCCATAGCTGCTTCTGAAGCAGCTATGTATTCAGCCTCTATCGTTGAATCTGCTGTTGTCTCCTGCTTGGAACTTTTCCAAGACACTGCCCCACCATTTAAGGTGAATACGAATCCTGACTGTGACTTGCAGTCATCTTTGTCACTCTGAAAGCTAGCATCAGTGAACCCTTTCACTGTTAACTCATTAAGCCCACCATAGACCAGAAACGCATCCTTAGTTCTTCTTAAGTATTTAAGGATGGTTTTGACTGCCGTCCAGTGACCCTCTCCAGGGTCTGACTGGTATCTGCTCGTAATGCTTAAAGCATATGAGACATCTGGTCTCGTACATATCATGGCATACATGATGGATCCAATAGCCGAAGCGTATGGAATTCCACTCATGCGATCCTTCTCAGGCTGTGACTTAGGACACATAGCCCTTGATAGGTGTACCCCATGACTGACAGGAAGAAAACCCCTTTTCGACCCTTCCATGCTAAACCTCTTTAGCATCTTGTCAACGTACGTGGATTGAGATAAACCAGCAGCCTCTTGGATCTATCTCTATAGATCTTTATACCGAGTATAAAGGCTGCCTCTCCCAAATCCTTCATGGTAAAGTTTTCTGAAAGCCACTCTTTCGTTATTTTTAATGTGGGGATGTCATTTCCTATTAGCAATATGTCATCTATATAGAGCACTAGGAAGACGACATTACTCCCACTAACCTTTCTGTAAACACAAGGTTCATCCTCGTTCTTGATAAAACCGTTACTCTTAACAACTTCATCAAAACGTATATTCCAACTCCTTGATGCTTGCTTTAGCCCATATATTGACCTTTGAAGTTTGCATACCATATGCTCCTGATCTTTGATTTCAAAGCCTCCAGGTTGTGTCATGTACACTTCCTCCTTCAAGAACCAATTCAAGAAGGCGGTCTTGACATCCATTTGCCAAATTTCATAGTCGTGGTATGCTGCTATTGCAAGAATGATCCTAATAGATTTGATCATGGCAACTGGTGAGAAAGTTTCATCATAGTCAACTCCTTGTCTTTGAGATACCCTTTCGCCACCAACCTAGCTTTGTAGGTCTGAACGTTGCCATCTGCATCAGTCTTTCTTTTAAAGACCCATTTATTACCGATAGGAACTATTCCTTGCGGTTTAGGAACCAAGGTCCATACCTTGTTCTGATACATCGAATCCATTTCAGATTCCATGGCTTCAAGCCATCTTGAGGAGTCAACATCTTTGACCGCCTCCTCGTAGTTACTTGGTTCATCATCCTCAACAGTTTGCTGATTCTCAATCACAAACCCGTACCTCTCAGGTGGATGGATGACCCTCGTAGATCTACGGAGTTGTGTGTTTACTTCTCCATTGGAGAACGTCGCCTGCGGAGCAGACTCGGGTTCCTCAATCTGTTCTTGTGGATCTTGCACTTCTTCAAGATCAATCTTACTCCCACTGCCTCCTTGAGAGATGAAATCCTTCTCAAGGAACTCAGCATTCTTTGACACAAACACTTTGTGTTCTTCCATGGAGTAGAAGTAGTATCCCTTAGTACCTTTAGGATACCCCACAAATAGACATTTAGTACTCTTAGCACTAAGCTTGTCTGATGTCAACGCTTTGACATAAGCTGGCGATCCCCATACCCTGAGGTAACTCAGGTTGGGTCTCTTACCACTCCATATCTCATATGGTGTGGTCTGAACAGATTTAGACGGTACCCTATTTAGAAGGTATGCCGCTGTGTCTAAGGCATATCCCCAAAACGATTTTGGAAGTTGAGTCTCACTCATCATAGACCTAACCATGTCTAACAAAGTCCTGTTTCTCCTTTCGGAGACACCGTTTTGGTGTGGTATGTAAGGAGCGGTAAGTTGTGAGAGAATTCCATTTTCTCTCAGATAACCCTGAAACTCGTGGCTCAAATATTCACCACCACGATCTGATCGTAATATCTTAATCATTTTGCCACGCTGTTTCTCCACTTCATTCCTAAACTCTTTAAACTTTTCAAAAGCTTCAGATTTATATCTCATTAGGTATATATACCCAAATCTTGATTTGTCATCTGTAAAGGTAATCAAATAAGAATATCCACCTCTATCCTCAATAGACATTGGGCCACATACATCAGTATGAATGAGTTCTAATAACTCACTAGCCCTATGACTCTCAAGCCCTTTGGGCTTTTGTCGAATCATTTTCCCAGCTAGACAAGATTCACACTGTCCATAGGATTCCAAATCCATGGAGTCCAGGTATCCATCTCTATGCATCCTAGACAATCTTGTTTCATTTATGTGCCCTAGTCTACAGTGCCAAAGATAAGATTGATTATCCGTCCTAGGTCGTTTCACATCTATATTGAGCACTTCATTTCCCATTTCCAACACATATAATCCATTTATTAAAGAAGCAGTACCGTAAACCATATCATTCAAAATGATAGAAAAAGTACCATCCCTAATACTGAAAGTATAACCATCTTGTTCTAAACAAGAAATTGAAATAATGTTTCTAGAAATATGCGGAACATAAAGACAATTATTCAAATGCAATAAAAGGCCTGTAGGCAAAATAAGGTCAGCATCTCCAACTGAATGAGCAGCAACCCTTGCTCCATTACCAACGCGGAGATCCACCTCGTTTCTATCCAATCTCCTTGGGCTCCTAAGTACCTGCAACATATTGCAGATATGAGAACCACATTCGGTACCTAATAGCCATGAGGTTGGATTAGCATAAGAATAATTTATCTCAATCATGAAAACACCTGAAGCAGAAGCATCACCATGCTTCTTGTCCTTCACATTGTTCAGGTAGTCTGGACAATTCCTCTTCCAGTGGCCTTTCTTGCCACAATGGAAGCACTCAGCATCACCCTTGTCCTTAGGTGCCTTCTTACCCTTCTTCTTCTTGGCTTTTCCTTTGGGCTTAAGGGGGTCACCTTTTGCAGGCTCCTTACTCTTTCCCTTGGCCTTGCTAGGCCCACCAATCAAAAGAGCCTGTGTCCTATCCTTCTTGATAGACACTTCAACTGTTGTTAACATGCTTAACAACTCAGGCAAGCTTACTTGCATCCCATGCATATTGTAATTCATGATGAATTGACTGAAGGAAGGTGGAAGTGAGGTGAGGACTAAGTCATTACTTAGCTCGGCATCCATGATGAAGCCTAGGTTTCCTAGCTTCTCAATCAGCCCGATCATCTTGAGAACATGGCTGCCAACAGACATGCTCACAGTCATCCTACAAGAGAACAGTTCTCTTGAGGCCTCATACCTCTCATGCCTGCCTTTAATATCATACAACTCCTTGAGATGTACGATAATAGAGGGAGCATCCATATGCTCATGCTGCTTTTGCAGTTCAGGCGATATGGATGCCAACATGATGTATACTGCCATCACATTGTCATCCAAGTGCTGTTGGTGGGTTACGAAATCAAATTCCGCAATCCCTTCTTCCCCTTCCCGTGGAGCTACGGGTATTACAGCATCTAAAACGTAGGAAATCATTTCGGCCCTTAGAACTATTCTTAGGTTCCGATACCAGTCCATAAAATTTGAACCGGTCAGTTTATTCGTATCGAGTATTGAACGCAGTGACAGTGGATTAGTCATACTATAAGCTGAAAAGGATGTAAAGATAGTTTTAGTTAATATACGGTTATGTAGTTAAAAGCAAATTATTAAAGACTTGAAATAATTTGCCTCTCCCACTATTTTATCTAAGTCAATGACCCTTCCTTTTGACTTAGGGTTAATCTACTTTAGATTTTACCTTAGTGGGATTAAGAGTGCGATTATTTATTTTAATCTCCGTCTGAGACCGCAAGATTAATTTAAATAAAGGGTTGATCTTTATCAACAGTATCTCATACCCTCTCTTAACATTAGGTTGACAACTCTTTGTCACTTAGTGGTGCATCTCATGCAACCAACCTAGCACTATTACCCTAAGCACATAAGCCCGGCTGTGCCTGCAACTTATGTCTTAGTTAAGCATTAAACCAGCATCCTAAGTGTCTTACACTTCAAACACTACTCTAGCCCAACGAAATAGTGGGTCCCAACTGAGTTGTGGAGCACCACTATGTAGAAGAGTTTTGAGTAGCATTGGTGGTGGGAGATAATCATATGCTTAATTATTTATTCCTTTTAAGGGTTCCTTTTATCTTGGGATTAATTAGGTCCCATCAAATGCATATTGTAAGTTATCATGCTAGTCGTTACCTATGTCAAACATCTATCGGTATACACTAGTCGCTATTGAACAAACATAATAACCATACTGACGTGGCTCGGCAAGTGTACCGAATCGCGCAAGTAATAAGTAGTAAGTAAGGTCGAATCCACAGAGAGTGTATCTAAATCAATTAACTATTCCTTTGAAGATTAAATATTCCAAGAGATTTTTGACACGAATGTCAGGGTTGTGTGGAAATTTAAATCGTAAAATAAAACGTATTTTTGCTCTTTTTGACTATTTGAAAATCAACAACGATGAAAGTTTGGAAATCTATGAGAAAGCGCTGCAGTTAGAGAACACTTACCAATGATCCCCACCTTTTAATCTGGATTAAATTT
Organism: Gastrolobium villosum; assembly: GCA_032173675.1. NCBI lineage: Eukaryota > Viridiplantae > Streptophyta > Magnoliopsida > Fabales > Fabaceae > Gastrolobium > Gastrolobium villosum. The sequence goes on from JAVKPL010004699.1 coordinate 14,057, forward strand.
AAATATTAATATATATCGCAAAATTTAGATAATTATCAGATAAACATATCAGTAGTTAATTCTCAATCCCTTGAAGAATTAACCCTTTAATCCCATATAAAACCCTAATTCCTTGAGGTGCCCTATATGAAATTAAGCATAAAGATTGATAATTAAAACATCTACAATATGAATTATGTCTATCCCTAGATCATGTTCATACCGTCGTTCTACCCCCTTTCTGGATTAACCACCACAGATTCCTCTTGTTGGCTCTAATCCTCAAATTTACTATTAATTACTAGATTGATCAGATCTAATAATAACAATAACAATACAACCAGAGTGGAACGAAATTCAAAGGATATATATATATTTATATATAAATATAAAAACTCAATCCATTGTATCAGGGGTTCACAAGGGTTCGTGACCCTAACCACAACAAAGGGGTTTAGCTAGATATAGTCATGTTTGCTAAGCAACAATTTCTCATAAAAATAGAAGAATTACAGAAATGTAGAAGAAGAAGGTGTTTTTCTCTCCAAATCTCCAGACTCCTTGCCTCCTTATGTTCCAGAATGACTGATCTGCGTTTTTAGGGTTTTCTTTTGCCTTTTATACTCCCTATGGACCTTCTTTTCTTGCAACTGACATCTGTCCAATTCGCATCCTACGCTTGGAGCGCAGGATCTACGCTCCAAGCGTAGAGATACTGTCTGATTTTTCTTGGCTACGCTTCAAGCATAGGATTCTACGCTTGAAGCGTAGATTCACTGCCAGGTTCTCCTCCTACGCTCCAAGCGTTGATTTGGACGCTCCAAGCGTAGAACTTCTGAGTGTTTTTCCCTGCTCCTTTATTTGACCTTTTTCTCCTATAAAAACAAAGAATTTAAGTGAGAGAGTGTATGAACAAGTTTTATTCAATAGTTTCACAATATATACACCTTTATACACAATTTAGATCTGATTCAATCATTTTTGATCTATAAAAGCATATCTGGGAGCATATCACATACAAAACGCGGTTTGCCCAATTCATGCATACTAGACGTTCTAATCATACATGCATATAAACAGTTTATATTGAGATAGCCATGGTGCTCGCGCTTTTGTCCCTTTTGCTTCTTTAAGCAACGGCCACTTGTCGTCTATACGCCACTAGCCTATTTCTCTAATTACAAATAATTAAAGAAACTCCATAACATCTTTGGTGGGACAAAATTACAAAATTTAAATTACAAATACACTTGTAAATTAAAAGGCGCGATTACACATTAATTTAAAATTCAAAATTCAAATCCGGGCACCATGACCATCCCCTTCCAGTTTGTACCTGAAAAGTTCAAAACTTGCAAACACAAACATTATATTATCACATAACATTTTCACATGTATTTTGACATTTAACATTTAAACATCAAAATAACATCAGGATTCATAATCTTAAATTTCTCATTGGCCGAATTTAAAAACAATTTTAATTCAAATTTTGTTAATTCTTTCTCAAAGAAAACAAAATTAAACCATGCATGTAGCCATAAATTCCTTCATGGTCGAATCATATAGGTGACTATATGATAAATTTTGTCACAAAATTTCATGCATATAAACTGTAGATACAAGGTATGTTTTGATGATAACAAAATGGCAACAACAAAAAGAGAAGAGCTTTGGTCAAGAGCAAAAAGCATTAACTGTATGTGGATATTGAAGATGTATGATGTAGCCACACAAGAAGAGTAATGTTATATCAAAGTGGCAAGATCATTGGATCAAGAGCAACAAGGAATAATTAGAAGAGCAACATCAAGATCAAAGATAACTAACCATGATGAAAAATGATCAAAACCAACAAAGTGTCAAGCATTGTCATATCCAACAAGTCAAAGCATCAAGTTCAAGAAAAGATCCAAGACACAAGACATAAAGCTAAGTCTAAAATCATATTTGAAATATATCTTTAGGACTTAGAATATATGTGAGGGTATATGGTAGATTGCATTGCATGAGCTCAAAGTTTTTCTCAAGGTAAACATGTTTTTTCAAATTGCACAATCATAATCTTTATATACTTGAAATAAATTTGAAAAATCCAGGGAAAAGATCTTTGACATATTTTACAACTTCAAAACATATTTATCAAGTCAAGATCTTTCACAAAAAGTGGTTGGAAGCAAGCTAGAACACATTTGTACCTAAAATTTGTTGCTTAATTTTGCTGCTGCCTTCCATACAATTTTTCGTATCTAAGATGATGGATTTGGATTTTGTGGTCTTCATAAAAGTTGTAGATCTTTCTTTTATCTTTCCAACGAGACCAAGATCACATCAATCCGACAAGTATAACTCAAGTTATGCCCAAAATACGAAACAGTGTTCTTGCTGTCAATAAAGTATTCGAATACCGGATGCAGTATTCAAATACCTGATGAAGTGTTTGAATACCATACGAAAAGTATTTAAATACTTGCTGGGAAAAAGGCTTATAACGGTCATAAACGGCTATAAATGAAGTATTCGAATACCACACGAAAAGTATTCGAATACTTACTGGGCAGAATGCATAAAACGGTCATAAACGGCTATAAACGACTAGTTTTCAATGGAAACACTATAAATACATTCCTTATGACCCTAAAACGTATTGATCACCATTCCTACACATCATAAGGATGATTTGAGAGCTTCTACACTATTATTTGCATTTTCTTTCATATCTTTCAATGATCAAACATATTTGAGCTCATATCTTGAAAATTCATATACCCATAGTGCTTCAAGTTGTATATCCACACTTTGAGAGTGTATATTCATTTCCAAATATTTCCCTCCTTGTATTATTGAGTTGAAAGGGTTGTGAGACCCATTGTTTGAGAGGTAGCCAAATACCTAAGTAAATTTGGAGTGAATTGTAAGGTTACCAAGTATCCGTAAACTTGGAGATTGAAAGGTATCCAAGAACCCGAAATCTTGGAAGATTGTAAAGGTTTGTCAAGCACCCGTGAAGCTTGACCGTTAGTGAAAGAGTTGATCGAGCGGCTTCAGTCTGGACGTAGGTCACAAGTGGTGGTGACCGAACCAGGATATATTGTGTTAGCAATTCTCTAAACTCTAAGCTCTTTATTTCTAGCACTTTAATTGATTCTTTGATATCTTGTATGTGCCAGTATAAGTTCTATAATTGTGTTATATTATACATTATGGATTGTCTGAATTACCTTTCCACATATCGAAGTTTGCTTGAAATGATTATTTAGAAACTAGAAGGGGGCTTTTGCGAAAATTTTGTAATACTCAATTCACCCCCCCTCTTGAGTATGGAAGCCACATTCCTAACAAGTGGTATTAGAGCTTAGTGCTCAGTTAGAGGTTTAACCACCTAGAGTTAAAGATCCTTGTTGGGGCTTCCAATATAATTTAATTTTAAATCAAACAAAGAATGCAAGGCTTTGAATGTGATAAACCACCATTCTTTGATGGTGAGGATTTTGAATATTGGGTTAAAAGAATGGAAGTTTTTATTAAATCAATTCATCTTTATATGTGGCATGTTATAGATGAAGGTAGAAGAATGCATGAATGATTTCAATAAAAGATGTTTTGTCTTCAATCTTGAGGCTATGCAAATGCTTAGAAAAAGTGTGTATGATGATGCATATGCTAAGATTAAACTTTGCATGAATGCTAAAGATATATGGGATACTCTTATTGCCATCTATCTTGTCAATGATGATTCTGTGCATAAAGATGCATATAGAGAGCAAGAAGAGCAAAATCCATTGCAAGAAGAAAAAGATAATGAATACAATCAAGAAGGGATCAAAAGTTATCAAAGAAGCTCAAAACCTCTTTGTGACAATGATGACATTCAAGTTGAGGTAAATAATATAAACCTTGATCATAGTCCTTCACATGATAATTTGCAATGTGCGTATGATGAGTTGAATGATAGCTTGTTGAACTTGAAAAATAAAAATTTGGCTTCTAAGCAAAGTATTTGCTTCATTGAAAATCAAATTCAATCTTTGAAAAATATATATGATTTTCAAGAAGAGGACATATACTTGAATTGTGAATCATCAACCATTCTTAAAAATTACAATGATGTTGATAATCAAGTTAAGAAACCATCATCCAAACTCTCCATAATTGATAATCCTACATGCTCATATTCCATGTTTGAAAATGAAAATAATAGTGATACTTTTATACAAGGAAAACCTATAAATGATTATGGAAATAATAGTTTGGACAATGATAATAGAAAGAAAGCCAAAAATTTGAAAGTTGAGCTTGAAAAGAACAAGTTATCTTGCAAACACATTATATGTAATTATTGTGGTAAAGTAGGACATATTTCTCATTTGTGCTATCATAGAAGAAATTCTTGCAAGAGAAATAAGTTGGTTTGGGTTGTCAAAAGTTCTATAAATGCTATTCCTAACCCTCAAAGACCCAATATGAAATGGGTACCAAAAAGTCCTTCTAGCATTTCCAGTGTGCAAAAAATTATTCAAAATTATGGACAAAAAGGTCAGGAGAAAAAGGAATCATCAAGGAAAATGCTTCCTAGGTCCAATGATGGAATTATCAATCAAAGAAGTAATGGAACTTTAGCCAAAGCTTCTCACAAGCACAAGATGGAACCCAGAAGGTTCAAAATCCAAAAAAGAGAAGCAATGGATAAGAAAAAGTCTCCACTTGATTACAAAGGCCAAGGTATCAAATATCTTTACCTCTTATGCTTATTTACATGTGAATACAATGAATATGAGATATATATCCTTTAGGCCTTAGGTAATGGATAAGATCGTATGTGCTTGGTTTGAATGTTGAAAATTATAAATGGCACATGATTATATCTATAGTTGTTCACTTATATGTTGATTTCTAACATAGCTGAATTGTTTTACGCATATCTTGAGTTACAAAAATCATTTTTAAGTGAAACCAGTGATCATTGAAAGCTATCTTGATAAACTTTAATTCTGGAAATTTTCATAATTTTTAGTTAAGTGTAATGCTCCCAGAAATCTCGTGAACGTGGTTGTTCTGTCATAAACTCTGTTTTTGACTAGTTTACTTAAAATGAGCATAACTTGAGCTGTACAAATCCTTTGAGCATGAAACCAGTGGCATTACAAATATAGCTCAATCAAGTTTAATAATAAAAATATTTAGAATTTTTGGATGTGTACATTGTTCCAGTAAATTCGTGATTGTGACTTTTTTTTGTTAAATACTCTATTTCTAATGCAGTGAATTTAACTGGTCATATCTTGAGCTACAGAAATCCGATTGACATGATCTATATCTTGTTAGAAAGCTTGAGATGTGTACTATAACATATCAAAAATTCAGAATTTTTGAAGTATTGACGAATTCCCAGTTTTAACTACATGATTACGGGTTTATGAAAATGAAACTGTGGAAATGTTATTAACTTTGTGCTTAATGCTAAATTGATTATTTAACTTATTATGCTCAGTTTGTGTGTGATATTATTGATTAGCATAATGAATTGATGATCAATGACTAAACCCTGCGGATCCAAAAGTGGATACCAAAAGTGCTTTGAATTATAGGATTACAACTACTTCAAGAATGTATTCAAGTGAAATAAGTCTATTCAACTTGAGACTTGAAAAGCATGAAAGTATCCAACATATAAGAAGGGATGAAAGCTTGATAAAGTATAAGAATATTTATGATAATCTCTAGGAGTCACATTCTAAATTGAAAGAATTCAAATACGGTGACTTCTATCCCTCTTTGTGTTCTAAATGCTCTATAACTGATAATTAGGGAATTCTTTGAGACTTAGTTTCTATGCTTATATATTCTATTGATTGTGTTATTCTAGCAATATGCCCTAAATGTTATTATATATGCTAGTAGGCACATATATTTGTTACAATAGCATGATAATAATCTTTTTTGAGCTTGTTCTTTAAAGTATATCCTTATTTTTACTTGGAGTTATACATGCACAAAATTGATTTCACTTCTTTTGTTCTGTGCTTAAATGTATCATATGCTTACTTGAAGATTAGGAAATTAAATATCTTTTTGTATTAATTACTTGACATATGCCATACTCTTGAAACAAGAAAAATATGTGTAAAATGCTAATTCCATGATCTTTCAAGTATTGGTTTTTGAAAAGAAATTGTATCTTTTGGATTGGCATGTGATTATGCTTAAAATTTCTCATCTATAATAACATGACTTATATGATCATTACTTGCTTCAAAATGTCCCAATATGTTTTGATGATGGTCATATATTTCTTGCTAATCTTGAATCATTCTTTGACTATGTTTAAATATATATTTTAAGATTCAAGAGCATATGTGCTTCATTTATGTTTGAATATATATTTGATAATATGATAAATGGCTTATGTTGTACATCAATCTAATTTATGCTTGGAGATGTGCTTAAATGATATTTGTTGCTAACCTTTGATTTGAAAAGCTTTAAGAGTTAACTCTACAATTGGTAATCAAATATGGCAACCAAATATTGAAGTGTCAAGCATATGTGGACAAAGAAAGAGATGAATGAAGAGCACCGAAAGAGACTTTCTTCACTTGCTCACAAATGGAAAACTTAAAGGAAGAAAGCTCAAGTGCCTAGGATCACCATGAATAAGGAACATCACATCAAATTTGATCTCGATAAGTATCACTATCCCTAACTCTTATGGAATTCTATAGTATGGATGATATGATACTTGTTCCTTCCTTACATGAGAAATATGGTTAGCATGACAAAAATGTATAATTAGATCTTATATCTTGAATTTTGTCATTGCATATAAAGTAAACCTTTCTTGAATATATACGTATTTTGATTCCAATAGCATATTTCATTAAGTTGGAACTTTAATCAATAATCATCTTGCTTCTAAGTGGTACAATTCTTATGAAAATCTTTTTCAAGATGAGCTTTTGACTTGATTTTGAAGAAAAATCTCTTATGTCATTTGAGAGAAGCTTTTGAAAACCTTATACCCTTGAGAACTATTTCAAGATGTTGAAAGTATCTTTCACCTTTTTGTAATCTTGAAAATTGGAAAAAAGTTTGGATACATGATATAAATGTAATAGTGTCTCTACTTGCTTTGAAAAGTGCTATCAAATATTGAGAGCAAATTTAAGGAAGTTCCAAACATCAATATTTTGAAATGATTTACAAATGTGAACATTTGAAAATCCAAAAGATGAGTCTTAGTCTTCAAAATTTCTATATTATTTCAAGGCTTTTAAACTAATGAGAAAAAGAGGAGACATGTTTCAATATTCTTTTGATTACACTCAAGGGATATGCTTTCTTAAATGGAAAAAACCTTTATCTTTCTTAAATTCTTTTTGAAATGAGAATTAAGTTTAAGAATGTTTATACTTAATGGATTAAGAGAAAGTACTTTTTGCCAAGCTCTTGTTTATGATAATGTGCTTATATGGTTTTGGCAAACATACTTCATTTGATCTATTTTGTGTTTCAAAAAGAAAAAGTTTAATTTTTTTTTTTGAAGAAGATTCTTATAACTTGTCGTTATTAATTTTTTGATTCAAGTGCCTTTTATATCATACATAACAATGGATACATTCCTCTTAATACATCATGTGTAATCATATGACTTATATTTTACTAGTATGCATGATTTGAGGGGGAGCCTAGCATTTATTTGTTATATCCATCACTTGGATAATAAAATAATTATGACAATGGAAGAGTCAATATTTTTTGCTTTTAAAGAGACTAACTCTATTGTGCCTAGAAAGGATGTTTGTGATGGAGAATGGAGACTAACTCCAAGAGCTTACAAAGGAATGAAGAATAACAATATTGGAGATACTTCAAAAAGGTTCAATTTGCAAAATACTCCATAAGTTAGCTAAGTCTCCTAATCTCTCTATTTGCTTGCATATGACATGATATTGCTATAGAAATTTGTGTAGATATGTCGAATGATTTATGCTATTAAACTCACTCGCTTAATACAAGTCTACGAATCTTATGCATGCTATTACCAAATTCATGCTAGTTATATGCCTACAATTTGCACATATATTTGTACGCTAGCAAAAATCAGAGCAATCATTTGTCTTGATATCTCTTGCTTTATTGATTTTATTTCCTAGATATTTTGGCAATTTGGCTATGTACTTGGATTATATGCCCATATTGGGTATCTTGACTTGTATGGATCATTTGTGTTGGATTTATGATATATTGAGCACTTCGAGGTTTAAATCCACTTCCATGGCATATTCGCACTTACTTGAATCATTTGGATGCTCTATTATATGCCTTGGCTATTTAATTCCTTTTGATGTTGCCTAAGGGGGAGAATAAGTGCCAATTGAGAAAATATAATATACTTCTACCTAACATGTGGAGAAATGGTAAAAATAAAGATGAAATAGGGAGAATGCACTAAAAAGGTAAAAATGATGTTTGTTGAACGTAGAATTCTCACACTTTTATCTTTGAAACCATTCATGGATTAAGGGGGAGCTTTAATATTTGCTTTGACATTATTGTTTTGTTGCTACATAACAAGTTTTGAGAAATGGAATTTTATGCTTATCTTGGTTTATGCTTTTTGATGTTGTCAAAGGGGGAGAAAAATATGAAAATTGAGAAAAT
>JAVKPL010004700.1:0-22513 GCA_032173675.1 Gastrolobium villosum
ATAAGAATAATTTTATTCTATAATCGTTTTCGTTTTTTTCAGTCGCATAATATTTTCTTTGATATTTACCAGATTTTCACATCAATCATGCTTATCTACAAAGTTCACTTTGGAAATTTAGTAAATACACCATTATTTTTTTGCATTACTTGATATTTTATTTCCGTTTTTGTTTCTTTGATCTTATAAGTATCATTTAGCGTTAATTGGAATCAGCAGCAATAGCATCAAGGAATAATGCTACTGAATTGTTTTAAGAGATGGAAGTCTCTTATCCATTCTTTTTGCCGTGTTTTCAAAACCCTAAATTGTAAAAATCCCAATTTCTCCTCTCTGTTCTTGTTTTCAACAATAAAAATTGTGCTTTTCGAATCTTTGCTCTGATGGGTACCTCAATGTTTCTTTGTTTTTCTTTTCTTTTGTGGGTTTGTGTGCTATGGCCACTGCCAAAGTGGTGTTGATTGGGAGCAACATCACTCTCTCCTTCGATGATATTGAAGCTAATTTCGGTGAGTGTACTGGGTTTTCTTGCCCAAGTTTCTGAGTTAGTGTACTTTTTATATAAGCTGCTTTGGGTTAGTTGGATGTGATTTTGGTTCTTGGGCTCATGAGAGTATTGAATGTTCCAACTTGGGTAGTGCTTTGGTGGAGCTGTGTCAGTGGGAAACTGATTCAGCTCGAACTTTTTATCATGTTAGAAAGTAATATCCACATTCAAGAGGAAAAAAGGAAATTGGTAGTAGATGAGAGAAGAAAAGGTTGACAAAAGGTTTTAAAATGATACTAGAAGATATCTAACAGTACACTCTGATGTGTGGTATGCAAGTATGAAATAAGGTGGTATATACTAGATTTTTGTATTATTAAGTTTGTGCTTCTTTTGGGGAAAAAAATAGTGAAGAAGAATGTAAATTTGATGTTCTATTGTTATTGTTTTGCATGTGGTGTTGGTGTTGGTGATGATGTTAATTTTATGGCATCTCTTTTTTGTTGACATGAAAGGCTTTTGATTTCAGCTCCGACAGTTAAAGGTTCTGGAGAATATGGGGTCTTATATTTGTATAGCTGCTTGATGCATGTACAGAACTAACTCAGAAAACTGAACTACTCTCAAATGTGAGTTCTCCTTTTGTTTTGATGGTTAGAGGGGGATGTAGCTTTGAGGAAAAGGTCAGAAGGGCACAAAATGCTGGCTTCAAAGCTGCAATTGTCTATGACAATGAAAGATGGGGGTGCGTCCGCGTTGCAAGCATTATAAATTAATTATATAGCCATAATTTGTTGTTTCATAATTCTTTCCAACATGCTATTGCCATTGTGCTTATTTTTCAGCATTACTAATCAGACCTTAGTTGTAACGTATACCAACTGGTTTTTGCAAAATAGTTTTGTGTAGATTAGAAGATCTATTGTTTTGAAATTGTGATAGCTGTACATTTTCATAAAATTTAATTGACCAATGAAGCTTTGTATGTGAGACTTCAATTCTGCTGTTTTGAGATTCATATAACTGAAACATTTGTTTCCCCGCAATTATATAGCAAGCTAAAATAACCTTTAGAGTATTTTTGAATTTAAAGAGTGGAGCTCACTGTCATCTTCTGAACCCACTAAAACACGGCTGAATAGATTTTGATCATGTAACTATGTGAAGTGGTCTTTCACTGCTGCTATGTGAGTGTTTGAGATGTTTACAGCAGATGCTCTGCAGTAAGAATTTAAGAAGGGATAGGACACGAGATAAATAAGTTTCTCTCTAGACAGGTGAGGTTTTGAAATACCAGATTGGGGAGGAATATTCAGAATTTTGTCAACTTTTGTATTTTTAAATTTCTATGAACCTTTTATATGCTACTGAACCAAAGAAAATCTCGAGAATGCTAGATCCCTAGTTTGTTGGTTAGTATCTTATGTTAAATGGAATGTTAGTAGAAAAATTATGTTCATCTGTTCTCATTAGAGGTGATATTCTTTTCCTTTGTTGAAATTGGGATGTCATCAATGATTGAAAAACAGTCTGGAAATCTTCAAATGTATTAGGGGTTTTAGGTATGGTAAGTTGATAAAGAAGTTGATGAAACATATTATCATGGTAAAGATTATGGAAAGAATGACAACCCATATACAATATATAGGTTTAAAATTAACCCTTGTCAAGCATGCAAGTTCTATAGTGAAAGAAAGGCTATTGAAAATAATTTATTGTTGGATAGATTTCTTGTTTTCTTTCAATATATCTGTATATGTATGCATGAACCTACGTCACATTGTGAGAATTTCTAATTTGCAAATATTTTGAATTTCAGTGGCAGGAAATTCTGCTGGTATAAGAATACATGCTGTATTTGTATCAAAAGCTTCAGGTGAAATACTAAAGAAATATGCTGGGTTGACTAATGTGGAAATATGGCTCATTCCAAGTTTTGAAAACTCAGCATGGTCTATCATGGCAATTTCATTTATATCCCTATTAGCTATGTCTGCAGTGCTGGCCACTTGTTTCTTCGTCCGCAGGCATCGCATAAGAAGAGAAAGACCTCGAGCTTCTCGTGTGCGCGAATTTCATGGTATGAGTAGTCACCTGGTGAAAGCAATGCCAAGTTTGATATTTACTGCTGTTTTGGAAGATAATTGTACATCAAGAACATGTGCTATATGCCTTGAAGATTATTGTGTTGGAGAGAAGCTTAGGATTCTTCCCTGCTGTCACAGTAAGTCTTCCCATATCAAACTTGAATTCTTTTTCAAATCAAGTGTATTTTTTTGTTGGTTTGATCTAGCTATGGTGAACACTGATGTACTGGGAGCATTGGTCTGGTTGAATTTCTTGGCACTGGTGCCATTGATTATTGGATCTAATGTTGTTCCTGTGTTGAGACATACGTTAGCTTCACATATGGTGTAACTTGCCTCTGGTAGTATAATATCAGTTACCAATACCTGGAAAATAAGTATGTCATGATCATGAGGCAGGTTATGGCTATTTTCCCAGCCATATCTCTTAGGTTTCATTGAAGCTAAGTATACAAACTATTTTCCCATCCACTTCATGTTTCAGCTTCTCCCACCCTTCTGTTCCTCCACAAACTATGGTTGATGTTTTATTGTTTGAACTGCAGTGTTTGCCATACCTGTCCTTTAACAATGAGAGTTCAAATCTCAGTAGCATCACTTTTGACTATATTGTAGCAATGACGTTAACCCCCCCCACTTGGGGTCTGTTTGTTTATGCTTTTCAAAAAGTGATTTTATGATATAGTTTTTTTTAGAGCTTTTTTTAAGTAGCTACTAAAACAAATTTTCGTTTCTTTTTTTAAAAAAATCTGCTGATTATGTTATGGTTGGAGTTAAAAGTGTTTTTTTCTTAAAAAAAAAATAAAATGGCTTTTAATCCGGCTATTAATTCTTGCTGAAATGGAATGCACAATCCCATAGTTGCTGCAGCAAATAAAGAAAATTACTTTTTTTTTTTCTGTGGGATCTGCAGCTTCTACAGATTGTAATTATATGAACAAAAAGAAGTATTCTAATGGGATTTTTGAAAATGGACAACTACCAGAAGTTCTATTTTTTAGATTCTACCCACTTGCAAATTGCAATTTCTCTTGTTCTTACATGATTTTACCCTTTTCTTTACTAATCCTGATAGGAGAATTTGGACTTGGGATTCTGCTGGATTATTTTCTTGCAAACCCCTTTTCAAGTTTTTAACTAATATGCTGGTAGTTGTGGCCTTGACAAACCCATTTGGAATACAAAGTTCCCTCTAATTTGTAATTAAGTTTTAATCAAGATATTATTTTTATTTTATTTTTCCAGTTTCTGTCCTAGCTCGACTGTTAACAAAGCAGTCAAATGTAATTTATTTATTTTTTTGGGTGGTTGAGGGGGTGGGGGACTTTGGGTTTAGTGTCATTGACAAACCTGAAGGGGTGGGAGTGTACTTTAACCAAAAAATAAATAATGAAGCCTTTTATAGAATCCTATTGCTTCTTAATGATTGTTGAATTATGCTCCAACCTTGAAACACAGACACTTGCTAGTGTACCTTAAAAAGTCAGGAAATACTCATAATTAAACAAATGACTTAAATTTATAGGGAATCTTGGTCAGAGACTTACAAGCGGGATATGAAAATTGATTATTGATGGATGAATGCGTCAAATCCTCTCACACGACTTGACAGGAAAAACATTTAAAGAGCTTTCTAACTATAGACCCATATCCCGATGTCTAAAGTACCAACCCAAAGGATTGGAAGGTACAGATGATTGATCTTAGATACAAGATCTTAACATCTCTGTCGTTAAGGTTTCTGGAAAAAATGAAAATTCCAAGAGCTACTTCAACAACCTGTGTGAAAGTAGCTTATTGGGGGGGGGGGGGGGGGGCATTATGAAAAATAAAGTCTAAAACTGTAAAATGAATGGTGGATTGCATAAGATAAAAGAGCTGTCTAGCTTTACTTCTATTCTTTGTATATTTTGTTTTGATAAAATGTTCATGAGTTGATTTGAGCCCCCTTCAGGATGATATGAGGCCTTTATAATTTTCTTTTTTTCCTTCGTTTTGGATGTAATATGTTTCCTGCTATTGATATGTCATTGAGTAACAAGAATAATCTCTGCAGTCTGTTCTGTATGTACTTATATATTGTGCATTATGTGCATATCAAATTATGACTTTGTTAAGGATTTATACTAATTCTATTTTTTATGAGTTACTGGCAGAGTTTCATGCTGCTTGTGTGGATTCCTGGCTTACTTCATGGAGAACCTTTTGTCCTGTTTGCAAGCGTGACGCAAGAACCGGCTTAACTGATCCACCACCTTCAGAATCCACACCTTTGCTCTCATCGAGCCCGGCATCTTCTTCATTTTCTGTCATATCTTCTGTGAGGTCATCATTAGCTTCAACTTCAGCAATACAAATAACACGGGCAACTTCGCAGTCTCCATCTGTTTCTCGCAACCACTCTTTAGCTAGTACCCCTTATGTTCAGCCATCTCTTAGGTCCTACCGTCACTCCCCATCCCTAAGTGTCAGCCGAAGCTCTCTAGACCTTAGGAATGCATCCCAAAGATCTCTAGCTTCTCACTTGAATTCTCCACTTTCCATGGGTTACCCATCTTTGTCATCTCTTAATTCAAGGTACTTGTCTTCACACATTCCAAGTCCAAGCAATGCTTCAGTAAGTTTCATGGGTTCATCCAGTCATCAACAGCATCCGCTCCGGCATAGTGAGTCAGCTGCGAGCTTCTCTCCATTCGCATCAGCAAACTCCCTTCCGGAATGTTAAAATTGTTTAATCTGATTTTATCATATGATTCAGATGTCTGTGCTGTTGAAACAGAAATTGCCGTGGCCATGTGATGAATGGTGGTCTAGTTCCATGCTATGCTTCGGCATTTCCTACCTCTGTGTCTCCTCTGGCAATTTGACTTTTCCCTCTTGGCGCCTGGTGTACATTGTAGAATCTTTGTGATGTTAGTTTTGTATTTACATGTGCTGGTTGAGGTTCTTGCATTTTCAGGTTGGTGAGTTTGTGTTTGAATGTTGATGTTTTCAAAGTATAGTTAACTGCTAACAAGAGAAATGTTGGGATGTTTAGACAGATTGAGATTAGAAGAGATATTTATATGTTCTGTCTAATGGCCAACTGAATGATGATATATTTCGTAGTGCTCTAGAGTTACTGTACTTGAGCATCTAATTGCAACAGTGAGAAGCATTCGTCAATAACACATGTAAAATTTTCAGTGGATGTAGCTTTGTTGTTGATTGGTAATAGATATTCTCAAATGATGTCAGTTTTAGACCATGGGGCAGCGTGTGCGACCCGTGGGATACTTCCATGATGATAACCGAGACTCTTTCTTTTGGCACCAATTAATGGAAACAGTGAAACACTCTACTCTTGTTATTCAGACATGAAAGTGTTATGGCTAATTTGGATATTTGATCCAAGGAAAGTTCATTAGCAAGACAAGTTAAATACCTTTTGGGACCTATAGAAAATTGAAATCTCTAGATTTTACTTTATTTTTGAGAGAGAGAATGCACCAAATTATTTCCTGAAATTCCAAAAATGATTTGTTTTCTTTGTGGATAAAGTATAAAAAAGCATGTCATTCAAAATATTTGAATTTCACGAAGCGATTTTTCTATAAAATTAGTAACAGTTTTTAAACGGTGGTTTTAATTGGTTATATACTCATTTATGTGCGTGTACTAATTACTAAGTTTACATAAACACTTTCAGCAATTTAAGTACTGATTGGGATAGGAAATAAAAATATTATATAAACATTGGATTATACAAAAGAAAGGGGATGTTATTTACACAATTTTTTTAAAAAAAGATCATTTATATCTGTCGGTGATAACTGTTAAGAATAAGACCAACAGCTGAAGAGCTGGGACAAAAAGATCATTTATTTGTTATAAAAAAAAATAAAAATCATTTATACTTGTACCAAAATAAAAGATCATTTATATTCTTGAAATTTAAGTCGTCGTACTCTTTAAAGTTTAAATAATTTAGTGAGTCGGTGTTAACTTTAAAGATTTGAGGCATGACTTTCTAATCTTTTGTCGTAGTTGCATCATAATAACATCGTATCCAAGTTTTAAAAAACTTTAATTAGTGTTAATCGAGGTACAAATAATTGCTGATAGGATCGTTTTTGTTGCCGCATGCTCTGATGGATGTCCTGCACATTACAAGGTAATTGGCCAAAGTCATCCGTATTCTGTAGATAAATCCACCCAACGTTAATTTATACAAGACACACTTTTATATATATATATATATATATATATATATATATATATATATACACACGTAGGATCTTTTGACACCGGTGTCAAATTTGAATTTTGACACCTCTTTTAAGAGTCATTAGATAAAAAAAGATCAACGGCTCTGATTTGTTCATATATATATATATATATATATATATATATATATATATATATATATATATATATGAGGTATGATCATTTGACACCGGTGTCAAATTTGAAGTTTAACACCTCATGTGAGAGTCATTAGATCAAAAAAGATTAATGGTGTCACATGCTTACAAATCAGAGCCGTTGATCTTTTTTGATCTAATGGCTCTCGCATGAGGTGTCAAATTTCAAATTTGACACCGGTGTCAAAGGATCTTACCTCATACATATATATATATATATATATATATATATGGGTAAACATTTCTCAAATAGTTTGAGATAAGTTTATCTCCAGCTAGCCCCAAAACTACGTCGTTTTGATTAATGAAAGATATTTATGTAATCTTAAGTGAATTAATGAAGGGTGTTTCAGTAAAATGTATATGATATAAAAATAAATAAAATTACAATAACACCCTTCATTAATTCACCTAGAATTACATAAACACCCTCCATTAATCAAAACGACGTAGTTTTAGGGTTAGCTGGAGATAAACTTATCTCAAACTGCTTGAGAAATGTTTTCCCCATATATATATATATATATATATATATATATATATATATATATATATATGGATTTAGCATATGTAAAGTGACTGCACCTAAGGATTGGTGCAGTCATATCAAACTATGTCGTTTTATAATGTGAAAGCATTAAATATGAGGAATAATAACCATAAGAGGTGGAAATAAATATAAAACATGAAATATGGGGAATCATAACCATATAAAGATGGAAATAAATATAATTTTTTTATTTTCTATAATTAATTTTAAACGCGAACTTCCTTTATCCCACCCAAAACGACGTAGTTTTTATGTGACTGCACTAATGTTTATATGCAACTAATGTTTATATGCAGTCACATTACAAATCATTTTGCCTATATATATATATATATATATATATATATATATATATATATATATATATATATATATATATATATATATGGGTTTTATAAGAGTTATGTTATAGGAAAAGTGATTGTGTTATGTTATAGAGATTCGTTTTGTGTGCTGGAGTTTTTTTTTTTTTTGCTGCGGGTCCCACAAAATGTTGTGTGTGTAGGAAATTTTTTATGGTCATGTTAAATGATAGATGATAAACCCATATATATATATATAGTTTTTTTTAGATGTGAGTACATAGGATTTTTGCACTCGAAAAGCCTCCTAAAAGGAAAGAGAGAAAATAGGGTTGAATTCAGAAATATTCATTGATAAGAAAGCTTGTGCGAGAAGATAGGATTAGTGCACAGTACACGCTTAATGTCGTAAGACGCAAGAAGATGTCCCTTCGTGGCCTTTACAGCTGAAGCAGACAACGAAATCCCAGTAAATGTTATTAATTCTGCCATTAAATTACCTATCTTTAGTATTTAATATTTTTGCAAGAGTCAATTTTCTTTAATAAATTGAGACAGCTTGGGATTGAAGGGAAGGCTTCCACAACAACTAGTGCGTGAGAGTGAGACTTTCCTAATTATCATTAAAATTGTGATGGTAATATGACTGTTTCACAATTGCATAAAATATTTTTTTTCCGTTGAAACCAGCTGCATCAAATTTATTATTATAGCTGCCGTTCCTTCGTACTTTTTTTTTTTTAATAAATCCGTTCCTTCGTAATTTAATAAAATAAGGGTTTATCATTTGTCATTTAACACGACCATACAAACTTTCCTACATACACAACATTTTGTGGAGCCCGCAGCAAAAAAAAAATTCTGGCACGCAAAACGAATCTCTATAACATAACACAATCACTTTCCTACAACATAACTTTTATAAAACCCATAAAATAATGTACGATTCGATCGTACGCGATTGTTGTTAGAGCAATCCTATAAAAAGAGAACAGTGATCTTTTCATCAACTTTTGTACCTAAATGCCATGCGAACAATATTATTTCTCAATCTGCCACGGTGGCAAGTTCGCTACCCGGTGTAGCGGACTCGGTTTGCTGACGTGTCACGTTTTTAGTGGACAACAACTTGATTTTAACCAAGTTCGCCTACATGGTAGGCGACCTTCATATATTTTTATTTTTATTTTTTCAAAATTTAATACTTGTTATCCACTAAAAATGTGACACGTCAGCAAACCGAGTTCGCTACACCGGGTAGTGAACTTACCCCGTGGTAGATTGGGAAATAACACTGTTCGCGTGGCATTTAGATAAAAAAGTTGATGAACAGTAGCATTTTGGTCAGTGCTCCTATAAAAAGCCATTTCACATAAAGAGCATGACCCACTTAAAATGAATGTAATTTTTTGTAGGCCTTATAGTTATTAAGTTGTTTGTATTTAACCATTCACAAATCTAATGTATTAGAGTATCTACATATTAATATCATCAACCATTTAAATTGAGAATGTAACTTATATTAATGTAAAATAATTATGTTATATATATATATATATATATATATATATATATATATATATTAAGTATAACATATATTAATTTCTTAATAAAAGGGGAAAGCAGATATACTAACCTTAAATAATACTCATCCTAACAACTCAAATTAAATATAAATTAATATCAATACACAAAAGTGCAATATTTATTGAAATGGGTATATTTTGAGTCTCTGATGACTTTTTTTACGTATCTTTGTTTCTATGGAATAATATAAAATCTGTTTATATTTGAGTTTCTAAGTGACTTGCATTTGACAAATTTTGCCTTAGCTTTTTTCTATTGGTGGGAACTTATTTCATTTTCTTGCGAGTCATGCCTTACTCACAAACGTTAAAAGATTAGCGATGGGTCAGAATTGGATGTTGAAGTATCATTGTTAGTGGAAGAAAGCCGGAGGACCACCTGGGATAGCAAAAAGTAAACGTAACCCACTATATATCTTTTTCTTCTGTTAGAGCTTCAAGTGGTTTGAAACTTTTTATTGATTATTGAATCAGCTTTCTGATCTTTATGTAACTTATAAAGTCCATATCCACAATTTTCCATGGTGGATACAAGCTCATAATCAAATATATACAATTACAATTAAGTCGTAGTTTGGATTTGATTATCATCTTTTCTTCTAGTGGATGATATATAATTTCACTTTAGTCTTTTAAGTCTTTTTTTTTTTTTTGGTTACAGAAAGGGGCAATGTCCCCACAAAACAAAAGAACAGTAAACAAGAAGGAAAGAAAAAAACAGAACAAAAAACAGCAGAAAACAAAACACCAAACACTAGCAGAAAGCCAGGAACAAGCATCATCCTGTATTTCTCCTAGCAGCCAACTTATTCAGACCCGGATCCAAAAGATCAGCAGCAAGAAGATTTAACAGATTGTTGTGAGGGGAGGAGATTGATTTGAGCCCAAAGGAATCATCCAAAGCCTTCTTCGCAATCCAATCCGCACAGGTGTTGCTACTCCTAGGAGTTTTATTCAATAAGACAGTCCACTCTTTCATTAAAAAGACTCGAATCTTAGCTACCAATGGCAGCTTTCGAGTATCATTACCATGATTGGTAAGAAGGCAAAACGCTTGAGAAGAATCAGTTTCCAACACTAGTTTCCTCCAGCCATGCTTCTAGGCGAAATCAAGTCCATAAAGGAGAGCCCAAAGTTCAGCATGCAGAGGAATGCAAGAGCCAATGAAGGCTGAGAAACCGCCACACCATAATCCATTCCTATCCCTCAAGAGACCACCACAAGCTGCCCGATTACCTTGCACAGACCCATCCACATTTAATTTCAGAAAGTCCTCCGCAGGCCTAATCCACGATGTAAGAAGTTGAGAGTGAGAAGTTCCTGAAAATGTTTTTTTAAACTTAGCCAAACAGAACCTATTTTCCTCAATTTCTACAGCAATAGCCTTTGAAGGATCCTAAGGACGCTAGAAACCTTCTTCGTGAATTTCCTTATTCCTCCATAACCACAAAAAGTAGCAAGTGGTAAAGAAAGAGTCTCTCCAATCCTTGAGGTTGCTGTTGTTTGAAGTGAGATTCAGAATCATCCACTCCCTAAAAGAAATCACAGTGAGAAAACTCGGTGGAAGAGGGTGCAACATGGGCAACAGCCAGCACTTTCTTGCCTTCCAACAATCTCTAAACACATGAAGGCAATCTTCAATCACTTCATGGCAGAAAGAGCACTTATTGGAACTACCACTCCACTTTGATATTGACTCTCTTGTTAACATTCTATCATGAAGCATTTTCCAGATAAGCATTTTGACTCTTTCCTTGCCTTTCCACTTCCAAATACGGTCCCAACAGTCAATGGGGGAAGGATTGCTAGAATTTAACAAGTTATTGTATGCCAGCTTAACTATGGAATGCCCAGGGTTCCAGTTAGTCCAAGCTATGCTATCCTCCTCGGCTTCATCATCTGGATGAGGAATGACAAGAATTTTGTTCACCACATTAAGGTCAAAATGGTTAGTCTTTTAAGTCTTTAGTAAGTAACCTTATATGGTGTGCCTCTCCTATTCTAAAATTTTTTATTACTAAAAAAAATGTATATATACAAGTATCAAATAATAGGAATTTAATATATGTTTGATTGTGTTTTGTTTTTTTTTGTTCTTAAAACTGTTTTGTAGAATAATTATGGAAACAGTTATTTTCTGTGTTTTTTTTTTTTGTTTTGAAAATTAAAAACCAAAATAGAAAACAAAAACAACTCAGACATGTTCTCTAAATTTGATTATAAAAACAAAAAAACAGTTACAGTTTTTAAAACTTTTTTTTACAAAACAAGTTTACCAAACGAGTTTTTTTGTTCTGAAAACTGTTATAACAAAAAAAAAAACTAGAAAACTGTTTTTAAAAACAGGAATCAAATTAGTTGCCATTTTTTCACCAGCTTGAGCCGTAAAAAAAAGAACTTGAGTATAATTTAATTGTAATCTTGTGATTTGTAGAGATGGTTGTAAAGAGTGCTGCAAAAGATTTAATTATCTAACTGATATTACCTTTTAAGAAATCTATAAATAATACATGTACAAAAATTTTCAAGATAGAAATTATAATCAAGTATAAGTTTTCTGTTATGCTTGGATTTAATTTAGCATACTGCTATTCTTAGCTCTTCCTCTCAGACACGCATGCTTGCATTAGATCCACATTTTAGGGTACTCTCTTAGAAAGGGTGAAAAAATAAGGACCCAATTCCTAAGGAGTCTTTAATACTAAGCAAAATTAGGCCTATATGGCTAATATTTATTTCTAACAAATCTGTCGGCGTGGGAAGCTATTTTTTGCAACTTTTCTACATATTGTGATGATGTAAATAAATCATCATGTAGCTCTTATTGGTATACCACATTATATCTTCTTCCAAATTAAAATGTAAAACCTTTCACATTAATTATTATGTTGCAACCCTCTTTTGTGCATTTATAGGGAATCCTCTAAGGCACACGAACTGGGGTAGCTTAATGATCTGCGTGGCCCATCTTGTTCTGAAGAATAATCAAAATGTGCAATAGTTGGAACTTTGGAACAATTATGGAGTAGTGGAGATGAACGGTGTTATTGGGGAGGAAAAAAAACATTATCATGAAAACATGTGAATATGTGATGGTTTCCTACTATTATTTATTCAATAAAATAGACTAGGAAAAGAAAAGGGAGGAACTGTTGATTTTATAGAATAAGTTTGAGATATTCTGTCTCTTTTTCTTTCCCACGTTCGCAACCAATATTGATTATGAGATTACGAGACACAAGTGCAATATTCTCAAAACGTTGTTTATTAATAGTTATTGGAAGCTTCTTGTGGTTTTCTTCTTTATTGAGTGAAGACTAGACATTTTTTTTTTTTTCAGTTTAAGAAATACAAATGTTTCAATTTAATATTCTAAGTTTCTATCGACATTTTTTTTAATAAAAGGAAAAAAAATCGTTTAGAAAATCGATCTCCTGCAAGCGGTGCAATTTTAAAATAAAAATACTGTTAAAGAAAGAAAGAAACAAAAATAAAAGAGGCAATAATATATTTTTTTAAAAAGTACACTATTTGATTTATTGTTCCTGTCTCTCACAAGATTGTGCATTTCGCAGTTCTTTCAAAATGATAGGGACTTGTGTACTTAAAAAAAAAATATGATAGGGAATCCTGATTCATACGTTTGTCTTAATTACCATGGCGAACTGTTATTTTCGATATTTAGTAGTGTGTGAAATCAACATTTAATTTTGGGTTGGATTTTGACATATTGAATTTTTGAATCTTTTGTCAGGATAATTGAGACTCCCAACCCATATATACGGATTTATTATAATGCAAATAGCAAAAAAATCACTTAGTGAATTGTATCCTTAGCTAAGTTAGGTTTTAAGTCTAAGGGGGATGAGTTGAGAATGTATCCCTCTCTCCCTGAAAGCTTAGAGAATTTGTGGAACAACTTTATTTTGAACTCGTTGATAGAGCATGTAAGTACTAACATGCATCAGTTGTCTTTGTAGTTTTTGCTGGGCTAAGCCCTCTATATATACCAAAAAAAAAAGTGAATTGTATAGCTTAATTGACAATATACACTGAGTAGAGTAGGTAGAGAGAGAATCTAGATTCGATTGATTAAGTTCTTATCCGGAATTAGTCTTAGTCGGCTTAAAGAGTTGAAACTTTTAGGAATAGTGAGAGTTGACTCATCTTAAAGAACTAATTAAAGTCAGTATATCAAAAGTTAAAAAAAAAACTTTTATGTTTATTCTAAAGAAAATTAATTCACATTATATATATAAGGATTAGTTTTGGAAATAATTTTATCTCATATAGACATAAAAATATGTGATGTTCATATTTTTTTTTCTCTCTATTCTTTTCACATGGCTCCATATAAGTTCATACACTTTTATGTGTATATAAAAAATATTTTTTATAATATAACAAACATAAATCTCATATATATTACACGTTTCTCTTATACATGAGAGATTAGAGGATGTAAAAATTAGATACTTTTTCACTTCTTGCAAAAGGGATTAATTGTCTATTTGGGAATTTTTTTAATTTCTGTTATAAAATTTTTACAAGTAGAAGTTAGGTCAAATAAATTTTTATTGAAAGCTTTTATAATAAAAAAAAGCTAAAACCTAGAATCTAAAAACTCTTAGGAAGAGTTCTTTTATATTTTATTAACTTATTTTGAAATAAATAGTTTTTAAATTAAAAAATTTATATAATTATCAAACAGTTTATAATATATATATATTTTTAAAAAAATTAACTTTAACTTAAACGTGATTTTTAGCTTAAAAAAGTTGTCAAACAGCTCTAAGTATTACACCTTGCCCGAATTAACTCTCCATATAACTTGGTACCCGAAAGTAAAGCGAAAAGAGTAATCTATCTGTCTATTCTATTAGCTGACCCACCCACACGTCAATAGGCAATGATTAGATGGGGCATTAATGCAAAATAATTGTAATAGAAAATCTCTATTATAGCAATCATGAGGAGGAAAAACATGTTACACAAAGTACCTATCTCCCCCCACAGTATAATGAATACGGAGATAACGTTACGTCGCTGTTAAAACTATATTCTCATTTTGCTTGATACTTTACATTGACTTGAGTATTTGTGCAAAATAACCCTCTATCATGCACAATGTAAATTGAAAAACTAAATTTCTTTAGTCACCTAGAGCAGCATTCGTTTAGTCACATTTTGTCCCCAAAATTGTTCCAATTGTCCAAGTAGGTGTGTATTTGATTATGAAGTAGAATTATTATTTTCTTTTAAAGAAGTGCATTAGTGACAATATAGCTTACCTCACTTTTGAATAGAAAAAATCAACCTACCAGTTTAGTGTCTCATTGACTTGAATTTGGTCTTTTTATACTACTAAATAGAGAGAAAATATTTTCTCATGTTGTGACCCTTGGATTTGCGTGCAAAATTTTTCTTTTCTTTTTTAATAAATGTGGGACCCACCACTAGTTGAGTCACAACATGATAATTGAATTCTTAAATAACATGAGAAAATCAAATCCCCTAAATAGAAGAATCCTATATCACAAGGCAGCTGGGCCTCTTGCTCATTATATGGTCTATACTTTGAGCAAATCCACTACCATAAAATATGACAGAAAGGTGTATGCTCACATAGCTTTCATCATATGCAGCACAGTCAAAGTGAACAAAGATAAAGGGCTATTTATTTGCCTTTGACTTTTACACGAACATAGAGACTTCAAACATTAACATTATAACCTTTTTTTACTTTCAATGTCCATGGATTTAATAGTAGCTAGTAGATCTACCATAAGAAATGCATTCAATGTACTAAAACCATGTGGGGGGGAAAACCAGATGGACCCATTTACATAACTTGAGTTCTAAGATTGTCTAAATTATGATGATAGTTGGGTCCTTCCTCACTTGTCTTTTATGGTATATTTTTTTATACAGTTTTTCTTTTTCTTTTTCTTTTTTCTCCAGCTTAAGGGAAGGGAAGTAGAGTACTGCATCAGATGGATTTGCTTCTACCTATAATTGAACTCCAATTAATGAATAATAATGGCTCACTTAAGTTGGTGTAAGATGGGTTAATAGCAAAAGAAATACATTCTACTCCAGAGAGATACATGTAGGTCACCCCCATGTGTAATTTTAGGCTTTAAATGTAGAATACAAGTACCATGATAATAATCCAAATAAAAAAACGAATTTCCACTTTTGGTTGTTTAGCAAGTACACGGAAATGTCACTAAATGGAAAACCAAACAGAGAAGAGCATGTGAATCTTAAACAAATTTGTAAAGTAAATCCTTTGTTTCTATTTCAGCAGAATAGTGGTAAAAAGCTCATACTTCAGCATCCATATCTTAAAATTCTAAGTCAAATCTTATAAAGGTTATGCCAACTTTTAAGGACCTGAATTCAGATCTCACCTCATTAGAAAAGGGATAATTTTAAAGAAGAAGAAAGTTAACTCCTGTTTATAGCCTATACTGTGGGGGTCCCCCCCCAAAAAAGGATACACTCAGTTTGTTAAGTTTCATTCAAGATATCCAAAAAAATTATATATAAAAGAGGGAGATATTATGTAAGGGTCATGATTTGGTTCACCACTAACCTTCAAAAAAGATGTGAAAAGGTCTACTAAATATACTGTCTTTCCACAAGTTGATTTAGTTAGAGGGTAACCTAAGCTTTATGTTTTTGTTTCGGATATGCTAATTTTTGAAGGAAAATGATCTATTTACAAAATTTTTTACAAATTATATTAAGTATGACCGGTCATACACTCTTGATTGAAATATGACCAGTCATACTTAGTGTTATTTGTAAGAGTTTATAAACAAAAAAAACTTATAAATATAACATTTCTATTTTCTAATATGTATAGTGTTTATGTAGTTGTGTTGTGTGGGAGCGAGTTTGAGAGACAGAGGAGGAGGTAGCTCAACAACTTGTTAGTTCTTATCAACATCAAGACAAAGCCATCACTGAAAATCTTAGGGAATCACATTCACTTGAAAATAAAAATGTACATAGAAAATAGAAAAGTCAAATCAATAATTTGGCAGTCTCTTCCCACCGTGGTCCTGTGTATTGTATTGTTCCCACGTGGGATCACGTAAATTTCACTCATAATGTGATATTATCACATGAAAAACAGCAAAGAGCTTATATTGTTTTTAGAGATTTAGGTGCTTAATGCCAAAAAAAACCAATAAACAAAATGATAAAAAATTAGAAACAGTAACAGTTATCGGTGTTCTCTGAACAAAAGGAGACAAGCACTGTTTCCTATACTTAGTATTAACATATTACAATAACAAGGTTTCCAAAGACATATTTGTCTTCACATACCATATTTTAGAAACTATGAAACAAAGATGAAGGTTTAAAAAATTAAAAAAATAAAATACCTCTTTTTTGGTTTTTCCATTTTTTTATAAAGCATATAGATATCCTTTACGGGAAGTAATTCTGTTCGAGCCGAGAATATCGGTATCATGATGGGATTAGCTCTCTTTATAACAACATGAACACAATTAGATTGACAGATAGGCATCACTGAGTACAGAAAGCTCATAGGGACCTGCGACTTACATGATCATAGTTGCTTCTTCTTGAGCTTGGAAGGTAAACTATAGATTCAGAAACAGCACAAGTTCTCTTGCAAGCAGCAGAAAGGCTAAAAAACCCAAAACGATCACTAATACTCCTTGTAACCTTAGCTCCATTAAAGAAACTGCTACTACTTGTATCTTCTTCATGATCATCCTTTGAGCATTCAACCAGTGCAGCAAAGAAAGGATCCATTTGAAAACTAGTTTGCATTGAATTCTTCTTCCGAATCCTGGTTTCTTCATGACTGAGCTTTTTAGAAGAGTGTGAGGTAGTAGGAGGGGGTAATGGAAGTAGTTTCATGGATGATTCCTGCTTCTTCTTGGAATTCTGCTTCTTGGGAATTCCAGGTAAACGTTCCCAAGAAAATGGAACTCCTAAGAATCTAAGAGGGGAAGCAGGACTAAGCAAAGGATCATCATGAAAATAGAATGATTCAATGGAGGAAGAAGAGGGTGAAAGTGATGAACAAGATGATGAAAATGAAGGAGTACGGAGAGAAGACAAGTACTTTCTGGCAGGGAAGGTGTCACATTGTTTTGGGACATCCATGGCATGCTGACTAAGAGTTGCTGCTGAAGTATTATCCATTGTTGTTAGTGCTATGAAGAAAGGAGAGAGAGAAGTGTTTATATTTATTTTTTTGTGTGGTTGTTCACTTTAGTTTTGTCCTCTAGGACTCTGCACATTTTATTATATAGGCTTATAAAGAAAGACAAGAGTTCAAGTCCTATTCTATATTTTATGAGTTGATGTTTATTTATTTTAATATGGGGAGATAAGAAGGTAAACGAAAA
The DNA here is from genome assembly GCA_032173675.1 of Gastrolobium villosum. Lineage (NCBI taxonomy): Eukaryota > Viridiplantae > Streptophyta > Magnoliopsida > Fabales > Fabaceae > Gastrolobium > Gastrolobium villosum. Next base: position 17,812 of record JAVKPL010004700.1, read on the forward strand.
CAATATATATATTATGGGTTTTATAATTCTTATTTAACATGAGAATTTGAATTTTCCTACACACCTTTCGATTTTCGTGCTAACGTGGGTTTTACACATAATTTAGTCTAACATACGGGTCTCACATATTTTTTATCTCTACAACATGAGAAGTCAATTCTCATGTTGAATGAGAAATATAAAAAAAAGGACCCCGTATATTATTGAGTAACAAAAAGGACCCCATAGCATTCATGAGAGGGACAAAATGGGAAAATCAATAATGATGGAGGTGATAAAGTTATGGTTTAATTAGAGGGGCTACCATAGGGAGTGGTTAAGAAGCAATCCTAGGACAGGTGGCAGGCCAAACATGGAGAATTACAGCTGCTAAAGACGCAGGTACAGGTTTTAATCAAATCAGTTTTTGGTCATAAAAGCTGTCTCTATGTGCATTTGGAAGTATAAGCAATTAATTTCATCAAAAAATACACATCAAACCATAAATGATGCATATGTTTAAAGATGTCAAGGGTCAAGTTTATTAACCTTTGTGAAATTTCAGCTTGTCCCCTAGGTAGTGTCAAAAGTTTGGGACTTAATAAGTATAGAAACATTCCTTTGAAATGAGTAGTTTATTTTGTATAGGCTTTTGATCGCTTAACTCTAAACAAGATAGTATTAGTAGATACCTTCCCAACCTAAGTTTTTGTTGCATAAAAATTAGAGTTACAGTTTTGGAATGTGAAGTGAAAGATGAACAAGATTTTGCTTTGATAGAATAAATCTTTGCTTTGAAGTGAAAGATAGCAAGTTTAAGCACTGTTTTCACTCTTTGAGAAGGGAAGCAAAAGCCTATAAATGTTTCCTTATTGAACTATGCAGAGAATTTATTGATAGAATAGTGGTTTGGACCCATAGGAAATAGAATTAGCCCAACAATACAAATACAAGATGCTAATCAATAAAACGGGAGTGGGCTATGGAATAGGTAGGCATGAGCTAAATGCAAATTCCTAGAAGTAAATGGACCCAAACCTCATCTTTCTTGTTGAATTACAATACCCAAACTTCTGGTTATAATATAAATTTTGCGCAAAGAGACAAATGTTTGAGTATTTTAATGTCTTTCTAAAATGTTGGTGAGGCCAATAACCTGCTTTGGTAGTGTCAGGTATAAGTTGGATTCAAATCAAATTATGATATTTGGGATAGTTTGGGTAAATAAATAAAAATTACACCCTGACTAACAATTATGACTTTCGGTCGAGTGATTAGCTTTGGTTGAAGTCAAATCAAACTGTTTTGTCTAAACTGAAAAGGATAAATAAAAACAGTTAACGACTATAACTTCCATCTAATAAATAGGTAATTAGAACACATTCAATCTTGCAAGCATGTCTAATTCCATATTGAGTTAGGACAAATTGAATTAGTAAAAAAGAATCATTTTAATATTCTTAACTCATTCTATATATTTTAGAGGAATGTTATTCTTATAACCTAAAAGTTTAACAATCTATTTTTTATTGTTAATTTTTGTCAATTCAACAGTTATAATTTATTGGAAATTAATAATTAATAAATAAATATGATCCAATAAATAATAACCGTTGAATTGATGGAAATCAACGGTGAAAAAATAAATTGTAAGCGAAAATAGATTGTAAAAGTAATGCTCCTATATATTTTGTGAAAAAAAAAATATAACGAAACCATTCACAAGTATGACAGAAAAAAAAAAATTGTTAACAAAAATATTTAACCCATATTTTATTTTATTATTCTAGCCTACCCGTAGAGTTCAATGGGCTTTTGAAACGTTGCTCCTTCCCTCAGCTCTGGGGCTTAAAGCAGACCCAAGCCTCGGGGTCTTTGTCCCCATATGGATCAAATTCTGAATTGACAAGATGTTGAAGCCCACTTTTTAAGATAAGGGGTTTTAATAATGGAATTGTCTTTTTTCACGGAGTTAAATCCACAAAATTGAGAAAGCTTGTTCGTTAAAATAAAGTCATGATCTGAAATCTTCCCTCGGTTTTTTGTTGCACATGGATCAATATACATTTGATTTCTTTACTTTTTATAGAATAGTGTAAGTACTTTTTTTGGGAGGATAAAATGCATGTGTTTGAATTGAGAGGCATAATAAGACGAATATTTTAAAGTGTGAGTAGAAATCATCCATGAAAATAATCAAATCATTAAATTCAACTAAATTCGTGATTTAATATCAATGTGTTTGCATTTTATCAAAATTTCTTTCGATATTAGTTTTTTAATCAATGCTTCTCCATCTTGTGGAGAATTTCTTACTTGTTTCAAATGCCTTACTGCCAAGAATAAATCACTCAATCAAATGTTTGATATGCAATCTACAATAGAAATAAAAGGATCACGTGATGAAATAAATCTTTGGTGTATCAGATAAATTCAATTTAGTACATCTTTTTTCAAAAGAAGAAATTTTTTCAGTGTGGCAAGAAATCTTTTTTTTTAAAAATGATGATTTTTTTTTAAATATAAAAAAAGATGTACCGAGTTGGATATATCTAATACACCAAAGATTTGTCCTATACGAGAATGGATTTCACTAATCTGTCATAGTGTTGAATCTCTTGTATTCATGTCAAATTCACGTAAGTGAGCTCTCCAATCCATAACATAATTAAATCGTTCTTTTATAAAATATAGCATCTTGATGATAATCACAGTCTTGGAATGTTGTCACTAAATCTACAAAATGCCAATCTACCACATATAGCCATAGCCATAAATTCTTCCATCAGTTCCTTGTCATCGTCAGGGGGAGATAAAATGATATACTTAATGGCTTACGCAGATCAACCATCCATAACGTTAACAAGGAACCGATGATTGTCAAAAGGTAACACATGCTATGAATTTCTCCTATGATCGGGAGTCTTAGGTAGTTCCAACTTCCAAATTTCATTGTTTACAAACGACACGAATCTGGACGTAGTCATAATACGAAACACGCTTCACTATGTAATTCAACGAATCAAGATGAAACTTTGCCTGCTGATGTGATATTGTGATGCATCTCCCTCATTCTTTGAACTTATACACAAGAGCCAAACTATATATTATATGCTAGTCAATTTGTATTTTTTATTTTATTAAAATAAAAATAAATAATCATAAACTTGTTTAAAGTAAATTATAGTTATATAGTGGGAAACTGAAAAATATTTAAAGTTTACTATACGAAAAGCATTATTCTTACAACTTAAAAATTTTACAATCGTTGTTTTCCGTCAATTTTATGGTTATGATTTATCGGATCACATTTATTATTAATTGTTAATTTCCAATAAATCATAATTATTGGATTGATGAAAATCAACGATTAAAAAATAGGTTGCATGAGGTTGTAAAATTTGTAAGTTTTAATAACTCTCCTCTTACTGTATAAACTTACACGTATTTCAAGAGTAAAAAAAATGTATAAGTTTATCATTTTTATGTTTATTTTTTTTTTGGTAAACATTATGTTTATCTTTAATATTTTAAATGATTGATAAATATATTTACAAATTTATCTTTGAATCATCAAATGAGTTATCATTAATGATAATTTAAGAAATAAATAAAAAATAGACATTAAAGTGAGAAATCTCCTTCACAGTAATAATTGTTAGACAGATAATACCGATTGCAGATATATAATCTATCTAATAAAAAGAAATCGTAGAGTTTGAACCGTAAAAATAATAAATTAACACCGTAAATATTATATATTCCACGTGGAAGAAATTCCTTTATTTCTTCCCTGAACATTCTGAATACAGCTGAATGAAACTTATCAATCTGAAATCCAAATCTACAACTATAGTTTCTTCACTTCGAATTTGATTGTTAATTCTCTAACTTTACACCAGAAATTCTCTCATTCTTCAATTACAGTTAGTACGAATCAACTAGCCAGTCTAGCCTAGTGTAAAAGGTTGTGGCTGTTGCACTAGGAGCCAACAAATTGATCCATCCCTTTTCTTCCATCCGTGTCATTCAAAACATAAAAGTCTAATAGCATGGTTTCCAAAAGAACTATGCAATGCAGAAATTTCAACTCTTGACGCGCATCAAGGCAAGGTAGGCCAATAATCTGTAAAACACAAACATGAAAAATAACACCCCAATGCTTCCCACAGTGCCAATTTGCCCCACCACATCTTCTTCAACAAACTTGCAGCTAGCCCTATCACTATCACCATGATAGCAACCCAAACAGATATGATATTTTCTTTCCATCCCCATTCTGTATTTTAGTCAGCAATCTATAACTGTAAAAGGTTGTGGATATATATTTGATCCAAGCCATACAAGATGGCACCTTATGGACATAGTATCCACCTGTCAAGACAAATGCTAGCATTGTCACAGCTGCAACTGTGGAAGCCTGTTTTGCATCCATTATTGCTGCGCCTAAAGCAAGGCCAAGACCCTGTGACACAAGCACGTATCCAAGAACAACCAACAAAGTCAAGAGAAAAGCCCACAAATCAGGCTTTAATCCACCCATCCAATATGTAACAATGAGGAAAACTATGGGAAGGATAAGCTCCATGGGCAGGTCTCCAACAATTCGAGCCATAAAATAGGACGACAATGTATACATACCAGAAGCTCTCTCTTTCATAAAGATGGCACGTTCTTGAGGGAATGCAAAGACAGAGTTGAAAGACGGGAAGACTCCCCAAAA
>JAVKPL010004701.1:0-22684 GCA_032173675.1 Gastrolobium villosum
GCCAATAAAAACGGTAGATTTTTTTTGTAACGAGGAGCTATTGGCATTTTCCTTATTCTGTGGCATATTATCATGTGTTGAACTTTGACAGTGTACCAAGGCCTTAATATTTATTTTTTAATATTTTGATATCATTTCAATTTTAGGGATGTCATTTGAAATTCCCCATGATACAAATTGATAACAATTAATTTCATTATTAGTAATTGCTTGACGTTTCGTGTGAAGTTATTTTTAATGTCTCCAAATTTTGAATTAGTGTGTTGGACTTTTAATTTTTTAAACAAATTAATAAATGCCAATAAAAACGGTAGATTTTTTTTGTAATGAGGAGCTATTGGCATTTTCCTTATTCTGTGGCATATTATCATGTGTTGAACTTTGACAGTGTACCAAGGCCTTAATATTTATTTTTTAATATTTTGATATCAACTTCGCTTCTTCATTTTTACCAAAGTTTGCAAAAAAAATTCTTTTTAATATTTTGTTATCAGCTTTACTTTTTCTTTTTGCCAAATGTGTGAATTTCTTTAGTACAACGTGTTTCAGTTTAGGGATGTCATTTAAAATTCCCCGTTATACCAATTTATAACAATTAATTTCATTATTAGTAATTGCTTGACGTTTCGTTTGAAGTTATTTTTAATGCTCCCCTGAATTTTGAATTAGTGTGATGGACTTTTAAATTTGTAAACAAATTAATAAATGCCAATAAACGTTGATATTTGTTTGGATTGATACTGTTAGAAATCATTTACTGTTGCTGGTGTGCCAATATCCAATATCCCATCTGATGCGTTTGTTTATTTCCTTTGCATCCCATAATGAATAGTAATCTATCAGCAATGAAAACTACTTCACGAAGAGACAGCACAGTCATGAAAGGTTTGCATTGAAAGGTACGGCAGAAACAATATGCAAGTTTTCTTTGTTGAAGTATATTACCATCTGATTTTTTTTTCGTTATTGTGTAGAAAATGTTCCTACATTTTCTGCTTCTCCTTTTCCCAGGCAAGTTCTCTTAATCGTTTTTTCTTGTGCAGCAAGATTATCAGTAAGAATAGCATGTGTGTTATTATTATTTAACGTTTTAATTTTATTTTGTATACTATTTAGCATTTCTCAAGTAACTAATGTGGGGAACGATTGCACATGCAGTAGACAGTGTATTCGTGATACTTCTGATGGTAATAACAAAAATGTTCTTTTTTATGTTTACATTATCTTTTAATTTCTTGGTTATTTAGCATCATAGTCGGTCTTTTTTTTTACCATGTTTGTTGCTTTTATTTTATGAACAGAGATTCCTTGGAGAAATACAAAAAAAACGAGTTGTTTCAATGAGTTGTTAAGTAGTTCCTCCCCTACAGAGTGTATTCCAAATTTTCCGTCAATGGGTATGACTAAATTATTATTCTGCATTATATTCCTATCTTAATTTTATTATTCATATTTCTCATAGACTTTGTATCTATGGTCTAATTGTTATTATTCATATTGTCAAGAAGATATTTCTGCTGCTTCTCCTCCAATTTTGGAACGTAAGTTGTCTCCCTCAAATGTTAATTTTTTTTTTTGGTAATCAAAATTACCCTCAAATGTTAATTTACCAAAAACCAAAGTGAATAATCTTTACTCCTTATAGTTATTGGACATCATCATACCAATTTACTTTTTGTTGTTTTCAATGCGCAGTCTTTCTGAAATTACCAATATGCATAGTGGTGGTAGCAGTTGTAGACAGCCTCTTCGTGATATTTCTAATGGTCAGCAAACTTCTTCTTCAACCGTGTTTATGAAATTTGTTCCGTGACTTCCTGATATAAAATGTCATTTTTTTATTACTGACATGAAAATTGAACTTATGGTCTCAATTTTGTGTAGGGAATCCTTCTTCGTGCTCGAACTCACCCGTTGATAGGTAAGAATTTTTTGTTTTTTTTTTGTAGAGCTACAAACTTGCAATTGCACATTATTGTAATTTAGTGTGACTGTGTGGACCGAGCAGGCTTAATGAAATAAATGACGTACGAACAAATTTAACTATTTCCTCCCCAATTGCTGAAGTAGTTAATAATTCAAATCCACATCGAGGTAATCTTTAATGAAAAAAATCCTTTTATGGTTTCTATATATATCATGTTATAGAATAAGATGATAAAAATTTATTATGAATTATTATAATAATACTATAGTTCTTATCTTTTTTGTAGATAGCAAAAATGCTAGGATGAGACGCAAAGGTATCATTGCTCAGAGGAAGAATTCAAAGAAATTCACAAGCGCACTCAATTCCGTTAGTAGAATGCCTGATTTAACAGGTTAGGTTACCTGTGAGTTTAAACATTTAATACATCATTACTACATGGATATGGATTTCAACTTTTGATTTTTTTTCTAATGCAATGCTTAATAGGGTGTCCAATCTGTATTTTTTAATGTTTGAATAGAGATTAATGCTGAGGATGCGATCACCCTGCGTTCAACTGTTACTGTGTTATCTAAAGAGAAACTCGTGTCAGGGAATGATAACTGCCCAAGTAGTACTTCAACTTATGTCTGTCAACAGAGTAAGATCGACGTATACTATTTAACTCAATGTTTTTTAATGATGTTTGACAACAATATGTATTTTTTCTACCGTCCTATGTTATATTTTTAACCAAGCCGTGTTTGCTACAGACACCAATTCACCCGATCAGGCTGTGTTAGACATATCTTCTGTCAACGAAGGTCGTTGTATAAATGAATTTGATTAATTTTTATTCTGAATTATAATTTTCTTTGTAATATGAATTTTTGCTCTTTGAATATATATAGATTATTGGGACGTTGGGGATCCCACTTTCATCTGCACGCATTGTGGAGCAAATATGTGGTATGAAGAGAGACTTAAAAAAGATAGAAAGCCATGCACGCCTGAGTTCGGTTTGTGCTGCGGCAATGGAAAAGTTAAACTTCCTTCTTTAAAAATGGCTCCGGATACATTGCTTCAACTGCACAATAATGAAGATATAAGGAGCCGTCATTTTTTACGATATATTCGAACGTACAACATGATTTTTGCCTTCACCTCCTTCGGTGCAAAAGTTGATAGATCTGTAAATGAAGGTTCTGGACCTTACTGTTTTCGAGTTGGAGGACAGGTTCATCATTTAATAGGAAGCCTTATTCCGCCTGATAACACGTCTCCAAAATTTGCTCAACTTTATATCTACGATACCGAGAATGAAATTGACAATAGATTGGATTTTCTAAGGCATTGCTCTTTGTTTATTTTCGCATTTTTTGTGCATTGAAGTGTATTATCTGTGTTATTATAGTTAGTTTACTAACGATTACATGTTATTGGAAATGTAGTCCCACAAACAATGAAGACATCCTAGATCCCGGTATTGTGAGATCTTTGAAGGAAATGCTAGATGAGCACAACAGAATTGCGCAATCTTTTCGGTATGCTAGAGACCGTTATAAGGAAGATGACTTCAATGGGGTGAAGTTGAGGCTTATTCGAAAGCGTGGTAGCGATGGAAGAGTTTATAATCTTCCCTCTGCATCTGAAGTTGCTGCTTTGATTGTAGGAGATATAGACAACGTCATGGGTGACAGAGACATCATTGTGGAGACACAAACCGGACTTTTGCAGCGCATTGATGTCAAGCATCCCCTGTATCTTGGCTTACAATATCCTTTGTTATTTCCTTATGGAGAGGATGGTTATCGCGATGATGTCCAGCGTGCTTCCATTTCCAGTGGTACGACAAACCCAAGATCAACGATTAGCATGAAAGAATTCTTTTCGTTTAGGCTTCAAATGAGATCAGGGGAGTCCCAAATTCTTCTTCACTCCAGAAAACTATTCCAGCAATTCCTGGTTGATGCTTATACTATGGTTGAGTATGACCGTCTTAATTTCATCCGCCATAATCAAAATCAACTAAGGGCAGAGTTGTACAAAAATATAATACATGCATGGGATAAAGGGGAGGATGCAGCTGTTAAAACTGGAAAGCGTATTATTCTTCCTTCTTCATTCACAGGCGGACCTAGATATATGGCTGAGAATTGTAAGGATGCTTTTGCAATCTGCCGTTGGGCTGGATATCCTCATCTTTTTATAACAATTACCTGCAATCCTAAGTGGCCAGAGATTACACGGTTTCTTAGGGCCAGAAACTTAAACGCTGAAGATCGACCTGATATTCTTTGCAGAGTTTTCAAGTTCAAATTAGACCAATTGCTCCATGATTTAAGAAAAGAACATGTTCTTGGCAGAGTTAACGCATGTAAGTATATGGGCAAAATCAATTTTTACAACTTTACTGGAACCCACAAATGCTCTATATGTATTATTGTCTTCTAATCCGGCCGTTGTTCGTTTATTGAACTGTAACAGATGTTTGTACAATTGAATTTCAAAAACGTGGACTCCCTCATGCTCATATTTTGTTGTTCTTGCACCCTTCTAACAAGCCCAATAGTGGACTTGATATTGATAGATTGATTTCAGCAGAGATTCCAAACAAGAAAACCCATCCTTCTCTCTTTCTTGCTGTCACCAGTTACATGATGCACGGTCCCTGTGGTGCTAACAATTACAAGTCACCTTGCATAAAGGAGGGAAAGTGTACAAAGAAATTTCCGAAGGGTTTTTGTTCCCGTACGACTATTGATGATGACGGATTCCCTCATTATAAGAGAAGAGATAATGGGAGGGTTGCGAAGAAAAATGGTGTTGAACTTGATAATCGTTTTGTTGTGCCTTATAATGCAAAACTCCTTTTAAAGTATCAAGCTCATATTAATGTGGAATATACCTGTCAGACCAGTGCTATTAAATATCTTTTTAAATACATTCATAAAGGAAATGATAGAGTTACTGCTGCTATACATCATTCAGATGATGAAATTAAAATGTTTTATGATTGCAGGTACTGAAATTAATCTCCATTAGCTTTTGAATTACTGTGCATGTATTATTTTTTTTACTAGACTCCATTTAACATAATTCTTTATTTATGATAGGTATGTATCCGCATGTGAAGCTGCTTGGAGAATATTTGTATTTGAAATTCATTACAGAAACCCCCCTGTGATGAGATTGCCTTTTCACTTACCCAATGAAAAGACCGTTGTTTTTCATGATACTGCATCAATATCTGAAGTAAAGACAAGGGAGGAGTTTAGACAATCAATTTTTGAGAGTTGGATGGATGCAAATAAAAAATTCCCAGAAGGTAGACATCTTACTTATGCCGAATATCCAACTCATTTTGTTTATAATGCAAATAGTCAAGAATGGCATCCTAGAAAAAAAGGATTCTCAATTGGAAGAATAAATCGTTTTTCTGCAAATAGTGGAGAAGATTCCTATCTTCGAATGCTTCTTAATTTTAAAAAGGGTTGCACAAGTTATGAGGACCTGAGAACTATCAATGGGGTGATGTTTCCAACATTTAAAGATGCTTGCTATTCTCTTGGACTTTTGGATGATGACAATGAATACATTGATGCAATTAAGGAGGCAAGTTCTTGGCAGTCAGCTTCTTATCTTAGACGTCTTTTTGCTCTGTTGTTGGTCGGTAACTCAATGAATAGACCTGAAAATGTTTGGGGGAAGTGTTGGCAATTTCTCTCTGACGATGTTCTTTATCGACATAGAACAACGGTAGGACATCCAGGTATTCATTATGAACATATCGTATGCATTATAATTTTTTTATCATTATTTTTTTCTGTTGAATATACCACTTTTTTGTGGCAAAAATAATGTACCATGAGTACTGTTATAATTGTACTTTCAATTGTCATTTTTTCATTGTTTTCCACGTTTCTACAGATGCAATTCTTACTGAAGAACAAATAAAAAACACAACACTTGCTGAAATTGATAAAGTGCTACAGAGTAATGGAAAATGCCTTTCTGATTACCCTTCAATGCCCTGCATCACTGGTGCATCTTTGCTTGATATGCACAACCGCTTAGTGCTTGATGAATTATTGTATGACAGATTGTTTTTGGTTAAAGAACATAAAAGACTAATGAGTTCCCTTACAGATGAGCAAAAAGTTGTCTATGACAAGATAATTTCGGCAGTTTCAGTGGGTACAGGGGGATTCTTTTTTCTATATGGCTTTGGTGGTACAGGAAAGACATTTATTTGGAATACATTGTCAGCATCCATTAGATCAAAAGGCGAAATTGTACTTAATGTTGCTTCTAGCGGGATTGCATCACTTTTGCTTCCTGGAGGCCGGACAACACACTCTAGATTTCGTATTCCAATTCAGATCACTGAGGATTCAACATGTAATATACGGCAGAATTCTAATATTGCCGAATTGCTGGCGAAAACAAAGCTAATCATATGGGATGAAGCTCCAATGGTACACAGATTTTGCTTTGAGGCTCTAGACAAAACACTTAGAGATGTTCTTAGATTTTCTGATTCAAGTTGTGTTGATAAACCATTTGGTGGGAAAGTTGTTGTTCTTGGGGGTGACTTCAGGCAAATCTTACCTGTTGTTTCTCATGGAAGCAGACAAGATATAGTCCATGCAACCATTAATTCTTCTTGTCTTTGGTCTCATTGTCATTTATTAACTTTGACCAAGAACATGCGGCTTAGTTCTGGAAGTGACACTCACAATTTAATGGAAATAAAGGAATTTTCTGATTGGCTTCTTAAAGTCGGGGATGGTGTTCTTGGAGATGATGTGGATGGAGAATCTATTATAACAATTCCAGATGAATTATTGATTAAAGAATCACCGAATCCACTTTCAGATTTAATGGATTTTGTGTATCCTGATATCTTGGATCATATTTTAGAACCCACATTCTTTAAAGAACGTGTCATTCTGACTCCAAAATTGGCAGATGTTTCTATTTTAAATGAGAACTTAATGTCTTTGATTCCAGGTGACGAAAGAATATATTTAAGTTCAGATAATATTTTGAAGCAAGACGGTAATTATTCCCTTGAGGATGATGAATTCTCACCTGAGATCTTAAATACCTTCTCCTGTTCTGGGCTTCCAGATCATAAATTAATTTTGAAGGTCAAAGTTCCAGTCATGCTATTAAGAAATATTGACCAATCAAGAGGTTTATGCAATGGAACAAGATTGCTTATTACAAGATTAGGCAATCATGTGGTTGAGGCAACTGTTCTTACAGGAAGCAATATAGGAGAAAATGTGTTAATCCCTAGAATGACAATGAGCTCCTCAAGTCATTCTTTTCCTGTAAATTTCCAAAGAAGACAATTTCCCCTCGTGGTTTCATTTGCCATGACAATCAATAAGAGTCAAGGACAATCGCTTTCTCATGTTGGAATTTATCTACCCAGGCCAGTCTTTAGTCATGGGCAATTATATGTGGCACTATCCCGAGTAAAGAGCAAAAAAGGATTGAAGATTTTGATACTTGATGATGATGGTTGTGTTACAAACAGTACCTTTAACATAGTCTACAAAGAAGTATTTCAGAGATTACTGTAATTTATATTGCTTCAGTCAATTGGATATAACATTGCTCTTTGGTACAGGTAAAATCTGCATTCCTTAAGTTATATTTTTTTCAAATGTTGATTAGCGTTGGATTTTGATTATTTTTATACTGTATTTTTAAAATACGATTCTGAAATTCAAAAGCAAAAAACCACATTGAATAATACTTCTGACAATTACCTGTTCAATTCTTCTGTTCTTTATTCGCTAAATCATATGTTATGCTAACATATACTATTGTATCACTATTATTTGTGAACTATTTTATGTGTGTCGTCTTATCACCGTTGATTTCCGTCAATCAACGATTATCATTTTAGAAAATTAAACTTATTAATTAATTATTAATTTACAATAAATGATGACCGTTGATTGACGGAAATCAACGGTGATAAGACATGGTTGTAAGAGATGGTAAACAAAAAAGGTTGTAACTATAACCTTTCTCTTTGTTGTCATGCAAAATAGTGTTATTCTATTTATCACTTTTGCAAATTTATCACTTTTGCAATTGGACGTGAAGGTTACTCGATACAATTAAACGTTTCATCCTACAAAATTTTATTTTACTTTTTTATCTTTCTGAATGCTACAGCCTTTTCAAGTTAAAAATTATAACAATACAATTATTTTTTATTATGATATTATTATTAAGAGTTTCATATCAAGATCAACGTGTGGATTTAACAGTAAGACGACACACCAACGACGGCGACAACGATTTTGTTCTTTTTTCCCCGGGCATCGCACGGGTAATTCACTAGTTAAATTAAAATTGGAATATCATTTTTTTATAATTAATTTCCTAATTCAGATTTCAATTTTTGTAAATAAGAATTTATAAAATTTCAAATAATAACGATACAAATTCTTGCAAAAAAATAATTATTTATTATTATTTTGTAAATCTATTTGTAATAATTGAAAGTTCATTTCTCATATAAAATATAAAAACCTAGACGCAACTATAAGAGTATTTTTGTGTGGATAAATATAAAAACTTATTACATGCTAATAGTTAGAGGTGGCAATCTGGGTTCGACGCGGAGGGTCGGCACTCCAAGACATTTTTATAACTAAATTAAAATTTCATCGTTCTTCTTTCATAATTAAATTCCAAAATCTGATTTTGATTTTTGTAAATACAAATTTGCAAAATTTTAAATACAAACGACACAATCATTGAAAAAAATAATTATTTATTATCATTTTTTTTAAATATAATTGTAATAAATGAAAGTCCATCTTTGAAATAAAATAAAAAAACTTAAATGTGACGATAAGAACTTTTGTGTGTGGATAAATGTAAAAATCTATGGTTTTTATGTTTATTATGTTGTAGGAAAAGTGATTGTGCAATGTTATAGAGATTAGTTTTGCGTGCCATATTTTTTTCTTTTCTTTTTTGTTTTAAAATGTGTGGGCCCCACAAAATGTTATGTGTGTAGGAAAGTTTATTATGTAATGTTAAAGGATAAAATAAAAACCCAAAATCTATTGGATGCTGATAGTTAGAGGTGGCAAACTGGGCTCGGCCCGAAGGGCCGGCCCACGAACACATTTTTATAATTAAATTAAAGTTTCATCCTTTTTCTTTTATAATTAAATTCCTAAATTTGATTTTAATTTTTGTAAATATAAATTTGTAAAATTCAAAATACTAATGTAACAAATCCTTGCAAAAATATAATTATTTACATAAAAAGCTGATAGTTAAAGGTTGCATACTGGGCTTGGCCAAGAGGGCCTGCACGCCCCGCCTGCAAACAAGTTTTAATAATTAAATTAAAATTTCACTATTCTTTTTTTATAAATAAATTCCTAATTCAGATTTCAATTTTTTTAATATAAATTTATAAAATTCCAAATACTAACGACACAAATCCTTGCAAAAAAATAATTATTTTATAAATCTGATTGTAATAAATGAAAGTTCATCTCTGAGATAAAATATAAAATCCTAGACGCAATTATAAGAGCCATTTTTTTTAATAAATATAAAAACCTATTAAATGTTAATAGTTAGAGGTGGCAAACTGGGCTCGGCTCGCAGGGCCGGCCGTCCAACACATTTTTATAATTAAATTAAAATTTTATCTTTTTTCTTTTATAATTAAATTTCTAAATCTGATTTTTATTTTTTTAAATACAAATTTGTAAAATTTCAAATACAAACAACGCAAATCCTTGCAAAAAATAATTATTTGTTATTATTTTTTAAATCTGATTGTAATACACGAAAGTCCATCTCTGAGATAAAATATAAAAACGTAAATGTGACTATAAGAACCTTTTGTGGATAAATATAAAAATCTATTGCATGCTGATAGTTAGATGAGGCAAACTGGGCTCGGCCCGGAGGGCAGGCCCATTAACACATTTTTGTAATTAAATTAAAATTTCATCCTTCTTCTTTTTTAATTAAATTCCTAAATCTGATTTTAATTTTTTGTAAATACAAATTTGTAAATCTCCAAATACTAACGACACAAATCCTTGCAAAAAATAACTTTTTTTTTTATTTTATAAATCTGATTGTAATCAATGAATGTCCATCTCTGAGATAAAATATAAGAACCTCGATGCAAATATAAAAACTTTTTCGTGTGGATAAATATAAAAACTTATTACATGCTGGTATATAATGCTGACAATTAGAGGTTGCAAAGTAGAGTCGGTCCGGAGGACTAGCCCGCTAAAATTATTTTGTATTTAAATTAAAATTTTGCTCTTTTTCTTTTATATTAAACTTAATAACTCAAAAATTTGCCAACTCTATATGTACAAAAAGTTATAGTTAGGTAGCTAACAATATTGATTTTAAAAAAATGCAGAGATATACTTTTATGATTTGCATTAATTTTTACGGGACAGACAAACAGATATTTTTCCCCGTGCATCGCACGAGTTTTACTTAATCTTGAAGGAGTTTTTTTATGTAGGGTGCTAATTTAGAACATTATCCAAGAAAATTTAACATTCTTAATGAAAAATCCATGTTATTTAAGGTCAACATAAAAAAAACAATTTGGAGTCATACAATGAGCCAAGATATCAAGTTTTAGTGTTTGAAGCAGCGAAGCTATTGTCACCTCATTCTTTAATTATTTGGTGGACTCGAATGTATGTTGTTATTTTTAAAAATTTATCTTTGTGGGTTCTTTATATCGTTACAAGTTTTTAGATGTGTATTGATTTGATGTTGTTTAGACATATTTGTTCAAATGTAAGCAAAAAATATGACTCATACATGACCATTTGATTAATTTGCTTTCAAATCCCTTTCAGACAACGTTTTTTGGGTTCTAAAAAAAAAGTAACACATTTTTTTTTGAAACCATTACTTCTGGGTGTTAATATATTAGCGTAATTTATTTAATGAGCATTTGCATTTTGTATCGTAGGCATAAATATGATGGTAGAAGGGGATATCCCTGGTAATGCATAAACATAGGAAATCACATGTCTGGTATGTGTTGACCTCATCCCTCCAATAATTGCTACATAATGACACTGAATTAATAGCGTTTTCTTATTATAGGTACAAGCTGATATTTTAATTTCATATTTGCTTGGTCTGTTTGTTACCTTGATTTTATTAGTGGTTGTTATAGTTAATAATAAGTTGTATGCATTTTTCCTTTTTTAGCCATCCTCATTTTAATATAGTCTACTATGGCGTATTTATTTTTTTCCATAACTCATTGAGTAGATACCTATATTTGATTTGTAAAATATTAATCACTCACGATAGCAGATTTTTATTTATGGTTAATATTTGCAAAGTTCTGTGTCAATGCTGTAATTTTTTCCACCTGAAATATAGAACAAGATAGCAACACAAAATTTTGTAAATATAAGATTTGCAGTGCAATTAACCAACCATGACGGACGACAAATATTTTATTCTTTTTCCCCCGGGCATCGCACGGGTAATTCACTAGTTTATTCTTATAAAACAGAATAAGACAAAAGCATCGACAGAATTCATAAGTATAATTTCATTTTTGATTTATTTATTTCTAATGGCTTTCGATGGAATTCAAAATTCATAAATATAATTTGTTTTTTTGTTTATTTTTTTGTAATGGTTTTTGTCGGAATATATTTTCCGTCCAAAATCTCGACGGAATAATAATTCCGTAGAAAAATTCATAAATATAATTTCATTTTTGGTTTATTTTTTTGTAATGGTTTTCGACAGAATTCCTTTTCCGTCGAAAATCTTCCACGGAATATGAATTCCGTCGAAAAATTCATAAATATAATTTCATTTTTAATTTATTTTTTTCAAATGGTTTTCGATGGAATAATAATTCCGTCGAAAGATTCATAAATATAATTTGATTTTTGGTTTTTTTTTGTAATGATTTTCGATGGAATTCTTTTTCCGTGGAGTATCTTCGACGGAATCGGAATTCCGTCGAAAAACTCATGAATATAATTTCATTTTTGATTTATTTTTTCTAATGGTCTTTTACGGAATTCATTTTCCGTCAAAAATCTTCGACGGAATATAAATTCCGGCGAAAAATTTATAAATATAATTTCATTTTTGATTTTTTTTTGTAATGGTTTTCGACGGAATTTATTTTCCGTCGAAAAATCCATAAATATAATTTCATTTTTAATTTATTTTTTTCTAATGGTTTTCGACGGAATATGAATTCCGTCGAAAAATTCATAAATATACTTTCATTTATGATTTAGTTTTCTCTAATAGCTTTCGACGAAATTCATTTTCGGTCGAAAATCTTCGACGGAATTTGATTTCCGTCAAAAAATTTTCGATGGAAAATAATTTCCGTCGAAAACATCAACAAAATACGTTTTCCGTCGAAACTTTCGTAGTTAATTTTGACGGAATATTTTTCGTTGAAAATATCCGTTGAAAATTCAGACTTTTCTAATAGTGTTGTCCTAGTCTTCACCCTCTCTTGAGAGTTGAGATGCCTCCATTTGAAGCAACAGAAAGGTATTAATAATATCACAAGAGATATTTGCAACAGAAGATAAAAGTTATCTCCAGTAAGTTTAAAACGACGTCGTTTTGAGGCGGAAATCAATGTGTTTTTGTAATTATAATATATTGTAGTGTTATATTAGTCTTTGTAATTATAATTTTTTAATCTTATAACTCAAAACGACGTCGTTTTGAGCTCACTGGGGATAAAATTATTTATAGTGACCGGAGAAATACTTTTTCCATAATATAATAAGTCGCAATTACAATAATAAATTTGACATCATATCTTGACCTAAATTGTTAAAATAAGAAGTCTGAATTTTTTTTATTTATGTGAAATTTCATTACTTATAATTGAAATTTCCACAATAAATACTCAACAAGAATAGAAATTATGTGACTTGTGATGTTCATGTAGATCAAGTTGCTAAAACTCAAATTTTGTCCGTATGATTTTTCTTTTTTCTCCACCTCAAAAGCTTTGCGGGAATAGGAATTTAAAAAATCATTTGGCTAGATTGTGTCATCCATTACGCTTTTGTGTAGTTTCCTTGGTACTAGTTCGACTCGAGAGAAAATGGAGTTTATTTTTTGTTGCCAAATACATGGACAGACTTAGGAATCAAATAGTGCCTGCATGCTTGTGAACCTTTTCCTATATGTTATCAAATTCAATCTCTTGAGAAAGATAAATCAAGGATCAATTATATTCTGAAATCTGAACGGCTATCTCTGTTTTCACCAACAGTAGCAACAGAATATTTTGTACATCAATTCAAATTAGGCACTAATGTTAGCATAGTATAATGGACGGAGTTGATTAATTTTCTTCAATAATTGCCCACTAAATATCCAATCCAGACAAAGATACAGCACAGTCACTGTGGAAATGGCAGGTGAATATGCGAGTGGAAACAGAAGTGACAGTGAATGGACAAGAAAAAAATCTAACGCCAAATAACAAAATTGCAACTTATAAATGTTCACAACAAAATTATAAGTTTTTATTAGTATATAAATATATTATTAAATAAAAAGAAAAAATAATCTTCAAACTAAAAATTTATATATGTTTAATGGGAACAATCGTCCACCCTAGTCCCTTCTTGCTCCGTCCAAAGACATAAAAAAAATTCATTATTTATTATTTGACATCAAATTTTAATTGTTGATTTTCGTCAATTATTATCATTTATTAAAAATTAATAATTAATTCATAAATTTGATTGGCGAAAATTATAATCGTTAATTGACAGAAACCAACACGAGTGTCAAAGATCCTAACCCTTAATAAATTTTAATAAATCATTAATTATTTAATATTTATCTAAATTTCACAAATTTTCGTTGTTATCTCTTTAATATAAATATTCATAAATTTTAATAAATCCTTACTTATTTAATATTTATAAAAAAGAGATAAATTTTAATATAACAAGACCACAAAATTATTTTTAGCATGACATAATTCTTTTTTTTTTTTTTTTTTTTTTGGTAATCACATGACATAATTCTTCTCCACAGCACACATTGTGACTTGTGAGGGGCACATTCTACGTTGTGATTATAGATGATTAAGTTTGGAAGCACGTGCTTGTGAAGTTTAGAAACCCTGAAAGGAAAATCGATGAAAAGGGCTTTTTATACGGCTAAGATGTAAAGAGTTGGTGACAGACAGAGAGAGACAGAGTGATAGAGAAAGAGAAAATGAGAGCCACCACAAAACAAGGTGTCTCCAGGCTTCACCAAAGAGCCAACCAAAACACATTAACCCCCTCGACACCCAAGTAGTCGCCTCTAGTTAGTTGCTGTGGTTTTTTTTTTTTTCCTTCCCATTTGGTTACGATATTCCAAACCACGACCTATCTAGATCTCTTGTTTTGGTATGTAAAGAAACCCCATGTTTTGGGTTCCTTGATTGGCTATTGGGAACCACGATGCGCCACTTCGCACTTGCAAATTTGTCCCTCCATTATATTTATGGGATTACTTATTCTATCTATTATTTTTTCTGTTTATCTTTCTCTACCACTCTCTAATATCATTAAATCAGAATCACAATAAATGTTAGTTAAGATTCTGATCTAATGATATTGAAAAATAGTAAGCAAAGGTAAACAGAAAAAATGATAGGTAAAATAATCTATACCAATATTTATATACTTCACCCCACTTTTCAATCATCGTTTAGACCTTTACCATTGGTTGTCCATTAGTGTTTAAATTACATATCCCTTCAGTCCAATACTTACTTAGATTAGATATGCTGATTAATTATGGGAATTTTGGAGGGACTTGACCTTAATTATGGCCTTACTTGTATTAATTAACTTAAATGTGTAGGATCAACAAGCTAGCTAGTTCAAAACTGGTCGCCACAAGCATGGAGGATAAAAAAAACCCTTTGGCTCTTCATGATTACCATTAATTGACTGCTATATGATCCAGTTTAAAAACCATGGCAACAATATAATGAATAATTTATTAAATACCTTCTATTAAGATTCCCCAAAATATCCTCAGCCGATTTTTCTTTTGTGATTAAGAACTCTTTAGTTCTAACTATGTTTGATGAATTTAACAAAATGACTCAAAAATAGTAAAGAAAATGATATTTTTGTTTAATGATATGGTTTTGTTGGACTACAGAGAAATATAATATAATTATGAGCATAGAACCTTTTTGCGGCCATTATTTACATCCAATACTACACCTACCATATTTTGGTGGAAAAGAAACCAAAGTCAAATTTGAGTTACAACAAGATCTATGCAATTAACAGGCATGGACTTTAAAATTCAAACAGGTAGAATTTAAAAGAATTTACGATGCAATATCAACAAAACATTTTTAATGGAATATTGAACAGAGAATTCTCACTTATTCTGGAAATTGTCAACTTTGCCGATCAAATGTTGAGGGACTTTGCACCGTTCCCTTCTTGAGCCTTAATGTAAAATTTTCTTTAACAAGCTCATGAAGTGAGTTCAACTTCTTCTAACCTTTGCCGATCAAATTTTCTTTCCATTCACTTGTTTTCAGCCATATAAAACAAGTGAATGGAAAGTTTTCAAACGCAACGATATACAAAATGCAACATATAACGTGACTTTTCTTCCATTCTGGGAGTTTTATTATCCCCTTTATTTAGTTGTGTGTATATATCACAAACCTTTCCATTTATATTTTGCCTATATTATTGACTACATAATTCAGTGAAGAGCCATATTCTTAGATTTTTAAAAATTTCGATGAATTAGACTTAAATTTCATATTCAATAGATTTTTTATATGTTAATTTTCATATATTTTAATCATGCTTAATATAAAAATAAAATTACATATATTCTTTTGAGTCCGTTTATAAATTGATTATATAAAAATTTGATTTAACTTATTTAATGAATAAATTAAAATTTTCAACTCAAACTTGTAAGTTTAACTTATTAAATTATTTAGGAATCAAGCCACGAAAAGTTTACAATCTGGTTCCACTTATTATCTTGTAATTAAATCCACTAGCACATTGCAGAAATAAACGCCTTTTATACAAGTTGAATTTCCTTTTCTTTTCCGTCTTGATTGAAAAGTTGATACACATTTGTATCACAAAGCTTTTTTATAAACCTTTTTTTCCGTTAAAAAAAAAAGAGTTGATAAGTTTTATTGGTGCTGTGTTAGTTAATAGTATAGTCCATAAGTCAAATCCGGATGACTACTATTCTGTGGGTGGTGGAATACTAAACGGTGAATCAAACCGCAAGGGTTGAATGGGTACCTCGTGCTTATAAAAAAAAAAAAAAAATGGTGAATCAGATGCCTGATTTACTTTAATTTAATACCGGTGATGGGAATTATTTTTGGTGCTCCACATCATCATTCTTCCATTTAAGAGATGACATTTGGGTTCAAAAGTTAATTTTTATTTCTTCTCTTTTTATTAGTACGATTTTAAGTAGTCCTGACCACTTAGTAAATGGTGGTCCGGATTCACTGAAATTGGAAATTGTTCTCACATAACATTAGCATTGCTATTAAATCAATCATATATGCCTGATGAGTAATGACCTGGTCTTCGTTTGGATTAATTTATTTGGAATTTTATTAGTTTTTAAGAAAAAATAAATTTTTTAAGATACACTATTTACAAATGTATTATCAAATATGTTGTTATTTAAAATTTTAAGGGAATAATAATAGTTCACGGCTATTCTTTGATCCATCCATAATGTGATAACAGATGTTGTTTTTTTCTTTTACAATAATATAACTTATACACTTTATTTTTTTATTTTTTTGATACTATGTTACTTGAAGAATCAAAGGTTTGATATCGGACGACATTACGACACTATTGATTTTTATTTTTATTTTTAATTGGTTTGCATCACCTGATAAAGAAGATATGATATGATAACTTATCATATCCTACTTTTATCTCTTATTTGGTGGGTTAATATGATATGATTAGTTTATCTTGTTGTCTCATTTTATCTTATCTAATACATAATTTCTTATCATTGGGGGGAGCTGGGTTAGGATTCAATAGAATATGATATCAATATTAGATACTCAATGTATCCCCACATTACCCAATATTTTCCTACGCTACCCAATATATATATTTGTATTTATTACATTATACTTTATATTTTATTTTTCTTTTCTTCTTCTACATAATCTTAATCAGGTGCTCATCAAACATACGCTTATCAGCTTCATATCACATCATACTCTTATCAGCCCAATATCATATCCTACCCTTATTATCCTATCATGTCCGAAGCCCTTAGTTTGCAATATTTTTACGTCCTACATGCTGTGTGCAGGATAGAAATAGCCAGAATATACCCTAAACCTTTATCGGTATAATGATATTTGTGTGGTCAAAAAACTTTCGGCCACGGGAAGCTCTCTTAGAAGCTTGTACTACCAATACCATTGTCATCCAATTCCTGGCCAGATTTTGCATACGTGACCCACAAACTCAACTCGACCTATAGCCAATCATTTTTGGATGATTTTAGTAGTTCTTCTAACACACGCACATAAATAATTTTATAATATTTCTTAACATATTTGTAGGATATGTAAAATTCTTTTGATTTTAAATTATGGACGACACACATTCTCATTCTTTTTATTATTTTGATTATATTGTGCTTTGTTAGAAAGATATAAAATTATTAACATAATCTCAATTTTATACCCAAAATTCTAAGATATTGATTCAAGCTACACTAATAATTTTCTATCTCTCTAACATGTTTCAATTCAATTTTTTTATTGTTAAAATTACAGTTGATAAAAATTGAACTATAAATCATCTATTCATAAATTTTGATACTATGTTACTTAATTGATTCTCTCAAAAACTTATTTTTATGTAGATGAATACAAATAAATGATTTGTTATATTTCCTAACAATTTTCATTTATATGAATTAAATTGTTTGGTGAAATTATATTAATGATTTTCATTTGTTTAGAACAATATATGCAGCAATACAGAATCAAATTTTAGATAGGTTACCAATTTTTTTTTTCAAATTTTAGATGATTTGATCATAGGTAATCTCATATCATGTTGGCATGAATCGCCACTCTCAAAATTTTAAACTCTTAAGGAGAAAGTACATGAATTGTTTATAAAAAAAAAAAAAAAAAAGGAAAATACATGAATTTATTACTCACCGTCGTTTAGTGCAAGGGTTTTTTTTGGGATTTCTAGAAAATTGAAAGTGGTAATCTTATTTATCCACGTTTGATACAAGATTTTTAATTTTTTTTTTTTGGAAATCTGATTTTTCTGGGATTTTATTTTTGTGTGTTATTTTTTTTGAAAATACTATCCACGGGTGGTATTTTAGGATTTTTATGGCAAATGAAAATTTAATACAACTAAACATACCATCAAGAAAATTAACCCAACGTTCCCATAAATATTTTAGTCTACCAAATAATTTTTTTGTAACATTTCCAGAAAACTCAACTCATTTTCTCATCATATTCCTGGAAATTGTGATTCTCCGAAAAAGAATTTGTTCTCCTCTACCAAACGCCCTTGATTTAATTATGGAAAAAATGTTTGTCCTTTTGAATGACACAACTTGTATCATTTCACTCTCACAAAGAGGTCGGATCCATACCTTTTAATTTTTTTGTTCCCTCTCTCCTCTATTATCTATCTTTTTCTCTCATTTAAAATGACATAACTTTGCATCTTTAAAATGATACACATTTTTTCCTAATTATATTATATTTAACATTTTATTTTAATTATTTGACTCTTATTACAAAGATTTAATTTTTTTATATTTTTAATTGAGTTCTTGTAGCATCTCAATTCTCAAGGGCCGACGAAAGTAGAGAATCATCGCCGGTGAAAAAGAGAGAAGCAATGTTTGTGGGACAGTGATGTCACTGTCTCTTTGTATCCTTCTTTTAAGCTAATTATAACCATAGGTTAACACACGTAGGTTTTGGGAAAAACACTCTAAAAAAAAAAATTTATAGAGAACAAAAAACCTGAAAATTAAAAGCTACTCGTAATAATTTTTTTAAGCTCTTATATATTTTTTTTGAATTGTGTTTTTTTATGAAGAATTATAAAAGTAGGGAAGAGATAATTTCCTTGAAACATGTATTCTTAATTAATTTTTAAGCTAAATTTTTATGTAATTACCAAATATTATATTGGTAAGATCTTGTTTTTAACTTTAGCTTGGAAGTAGATTCTAGTTAAAAAAAAATAAGAGTACCAAACATGGCATAAATAAACTGTTTTGAGTGGAACACGCCTCTGTATTACCTCAATCCCCCAACACGCCTCTATATAACTCCCTCAATCCCTGCATCTTTCCCTCGCTCAACTCAACAACCATTTTTCTCATAAAAAAACCATATTATTAAACTCCTTTTTTAAAAATTTCGTTTTTTCCTACTACTATCTACTGAATAAATATTCAATGGCGGCTTCCGTCGACAACCGCCCATACACTCCTCTCCAACACGACGTCGTTCGCACCTTCAATCTACCCAATAAGTCACCCGAACCGTCCTTCGTATCAGATTCCTCAAGCGAAGACGACGATGACATCATTGCCAACTTAAAAGACATGATTCGAGAGGGAACCATGAAAGTGGAACCCTCCATCTTCGACCCACGAGATGATGGAACCTCCGACCAATGGATCCAACGGAACACTTCCCTCGTCCGTCTCACAGGCAAGCACCCCTTCAACTCCGAACCAACCCTCCCGAGCCTCATGCACCATGGCTTTATCACCCCCGTTCCACTCCACTACGTCCGTAACCACGGACTCGTTCCCAGAGCCCGTTGGGAGGACTGGACCGTCGAGGTGTCCGGCCTAGTGAACCGTCCCTCCCGGTTCACCATGGACCAGCTGGTTCGCGATTTCCCAAACCGCGAGTTCCCCGTTACCCTCGTCTGCGCTGGGAACCGACGCAAGGAACAGAACATGGTGAAGCAGAGCATCGGGTTCAATTGGGGCGCTGCTGCCATCTCCACTTCGGTGTGGCGTGGTGTACCGTTGAGGAGCGTGCTCAAGCGATGTGGGATCTTTAGTCGCTCGAAGGGAGCCCTCCACGTGTGCTTCGAAGGAGACGAGGATCTGCCAGGTGGAGGTGGGTCCAAGTATGGAACCAGTATCCTGAGGGAGATTGCACTGGATCCCTCCCGCGACATCATCTTAGCTTTCATGCAAAACGGCGAGCATTTGGCCCCAGATCACGGTTTCCCCGTACGGTTGATAATACCGGGTTTCATTGGTGGCCGCATGGTGAAATGGTTGAAACGCATCGTTGTAACTGCCCAGCAATCTGACAGTTATTACCATTACAAGGATAACAGAGTACTCCCCTCCCACGTTGACGCCGAGCTTGCCAATGCTGAAGGTATTGTACTCTCTTCTCTTGTACTTGCTCTTTCTTTCCTTAATTTATGGGGTTATTATAACAACAAATTGTAATTAAAATATTATTTTATTTCTTTCAAAACTTTTAGGTTGGTGGTACAAGCCAGAGTATATTATCAACGATCTTAACATAAACTCGGTGATAACCACTCCCTGCCACGATGAGATCTTGCCCATCAACTCATGGACTACTCAGACACCTTATGTACTCAGAGGTTACGCATATTCCGGTGAGTTTTATGTCATTCCGGCGACAAACCTACTGCTTTTTCTTTCCCAACATTAACTCTCTCCCACTTATGTTTGTCTTTTTAAAAGATATAAAATTAGAGGAGGGATATTCTTACTATCAAAATTTTCTACTACCAACTTACTACCTATCTAATCACCATTGAATCAAAGAGAGAGAATATTAAAAAGTTTTTGAAAAAAGAGAAAATAATGATCCAATGGTGATTACATAGGTAATAAGTTGGTAGTAAAAAATTTTGATAGTAAGAATATCCCTCCTCATAAAATTATATCATTTTAATATAGTTTGAGGGTGGTATAGTGGCATGGTATTACAATTTTGTGTCTCACCCCATATTTTTATAATGGATAATGTTTATCTTTCAAATGACACAAATGGAATTGAAATGACACAATTTTACATACTTTAAAATAACACGCACCTTTTCTATTTATAATAGCTTTTCAAGTTGATAATTAATTACCGATGATACATCGAGGCGTTATGAATCTTGTTTAGATGTTTTTTTTTTTTCCCCAATAACTTAATCACAATTTTCACATCATTAGTGGATAACCATCATATCAATTCATGAACACGATGTCTTAAATGGAAGTAGATGCTGATTATGACACCGCCGGGAATCTTATTGGTTCTACTATTCTAACTTTCTGAGCGTGGTTATGTCATATTTTAGTATCATCATATAATATAATATGAACTAAGAGAATCAATGGATCTTATTGGTTCTACTATCTAAGTATGTATGGTTATGACATATTTTAATATGATCGATCATGGGAAAGATTTAATCATTTATTTATAAATTAATGATTAATAAATAAAGTAATAATTTTTATTTTTTTAATTTTTCCACTAAATATATAACATATATATGAATTTAAACTTATGGAAGAGAGTCAACGGAAATCATGAGAAAAAAGTGAGATTTTTTTTAATTTAAACTAAATAAACATAATAATTTTAACTAAACTGACCGTAAGAATAAATATAATTTTCTCTTATTTATTATCCTAAATCCACAAAGGAAGAAGGTATTGATAGAGACACAAAGGAAGAAGGGGTTGATGGAGAAAGAGAGAGATAATATTGAAAGTAGGTGTAAGAAAAATAAAACTAATATGAGATACATGAACCGAGACGTAGGCTAGTTTTTCATCTGTCCTTGTCTGCAATAACTGAATAGTACTGCTATCTTTTTCTTTGGCACAACTGCATCTGAAAGGCAAAGCATTGGTTACAATTAACTATTTTTTATTTTGTGCCAAAACTGTTAATATATGATCACTTTTTTATTTCTTATTCAAGTTTATTGTGAAGACGTTTTAATTTGCAGTTAGTTTGGTTTGATTTTCGTAGAGTAGTTGATCTGCCTACTTGCGAAAACTAGCAACAAGGCTAGAAAACATAAATTGTTTTTATTTATGGAAAATCTATAAATAAAAGAAAACCCAGAGTTTGATAGGAGCTTGGTGTTTTGTTCTATATATGTACTAGTTTCAAGCGCAGGAGCAGTGATAAATTAGAGGGCGTAATATGATATAATAGATTGCAACTTGTGAAACGTGTTTAGTGTTTTCTGGTCCAATTGGAATTCAATTGGAAAGCGATCGAGAGTGAGACTAATTAACCTTCTCGTTGTGCGTGCAGGGGGTGGGAGAAAGGTGACACGTGTTGAGGTGACACTGGACGGTGGTGATACGTGGCAAGTATGCGCGTTGGACCATCCGGAGACAAGCCTTTGATTTCTCGCTTGATTAACCAATCAGTAGCTCCGGTCATATTGGCAAATTACCATTGGTTCATTTGGTATCGGATCAAATAATCATGCACCTCGTAGACCCACCAAAGTGGAAATCAGTGCCTCACACTCACCGGACCATGTACTATCATTTGGTCGGATTTGACCTCGCCAAATTAATTAATAGCATTAATTAATTCTCAAAATTTAATACCCCAATGCAAGGAAAATTTATTTGGTGCTATCCATGCACCCTAAATTCGTGTATTTTTTC